>VDFB02290190.1:0-28727 GCA_007258455.2 Sequoia sempervirens | reverse complement strand
TTGTGTCTGTTTTGAGAAATTTACTGCAATTTGGTGATTGAATTATTACTAATAATTACATGAAAAATAAGTGAAACATTCCAGAGCAGTTTTAAATTTAAATTAAATTTTCCAGTCTAAGCTACAGTGATACAAGAATTCTTTCTGCGGTAATGATTCAAAATAACAATATTGTGTTCAAGCCATTGCCAAATCTTCAAGAAACACCACCCAACAGTTTTAAACCCAAAAAAAATTAATAATAATTTAAATAAAATAAAATAACTTAATAAAATTAAAAATAGCTCAAAGTGATACGAAGCTAATTTAAACTTTTTATATGACATTCCATTGATTCAATAATCTACAAGATAATCATGATTGCACAATATAATTAAAACTCTATTTATATTAATGAAAGTAACAAAGTACGAATCATCTGAGAGTCACAAGTGACAAATATTGAATTGACAAAATAGCAAAGCCAAAGGAAGATATGCATAGCTGGTTTGAGCAACAAAACAAAAAATTGGATTCTTTATCTGATGGAAATCTCAATCATGTTCCTCATCATTAGAACTGCTGGACTCAACTAGCGGCTACTATGTGACTTAAACCAATTTTGGATGCACATCTTGGCCCTCATCAAACTGTTGTAGCTCCTTAGTTTCTACATCCCATTGCGTAGTTGAGCTCTGCTTGTAACATGCCCATTGTTCTACTCAAAAGTTTTACTATGTTTTAACCTTAAGTAAATAAACTATGATGCCAACACTTAGCAGCAAAATTTTTCTTTTCATATATAAGAATAATATGCACATTTGAAATAAACATCATTCCAAACTTTCCCATTGCATTACAACAAAGTATTACATCTTTCCAATGTATTGATTTCATATTACATAATATCATGATAACATTTCTCTTTTATAGTTTTCCATAGAAATGGATACATAAATACCTACATAGCTTCCATGAGCTTAGTGGCACTAGATACACAAATGGTCGAGGTGTCCTCCATCAAATCTTGGCCGCCTACTGATGAAGAGAAGCATCACTCAAGCGCTTTTCCGCCAACCATGGATTTATTGTGGTCCCCCGCACATCTACCTAATTGGTAAGATGGCCCTCTTTGCGGTGAAGAGATTGGTTTGGTAACCTCATAATAATAACGACCTTACCTAAGCTTGGTGTTGTAACCTACATATCTAGAATTGTCACACAGTGGCTACAACCTACACATATGGCATTCCCTGCCTAGTATGTAAACTCGGATCACAATGAATTGATAGTGTAAACAGTGGCAACTTACACTACTTTAGCCAAAGTTTTCATCACCCAAAATTTAGAGTGGACGTCATATACTTCACCCACCTTCCTAGTTTGATTTGTATTGACCATTCATATCCTATGCATAGGCTATCCCCTTACGCCATGGAGTAACCTTAACCCCACATATAACCTAATTAACCATACGGGTATTTCCTAATGACATAACATTAAATGACTTTATTTCCATAAGTACAATCTCAAGTCTCAACAATATATGTCTCCATTCAAGATTATTTCTTGACAATAAATGATTCTCTATTCTCATCAAAAGTATAGTCTCATCAATTAATGATCTCAATCAAAAGAATACTCATATCAATAAACGATTCATTCAAAAGTATGGTCTCAACAATAAATCAACTCCAATCGAAAGTATAATCAACAATCAAATGATCAATCAGATCATATAGGTTATTCCTGACTTATTTGCTTCAATCAATAATCAAACAAACAACCCTACAAAATAGGTTATTCCTAACCTAGGGTTTCCATCAGAAGTAATGTAACTATCAAGTGATCACAAACAAATCATAGACTTCTACATTTGGCAAGACTCAAATGTTCACATGTTCACTATATTTGTATATTATCCGAAGGACATTATCAACTTGCGAGGGGTTGGACGTCTGCACCCATAGTCCTCTTCACAATACGGTTTTGGGTTACCGAAATGTGAGCCCTTCTTTAGGATTCCGTAAACAAACTCTTAATCAAAATAACATAATCATAAAATACATTTTATCAACCCTATTGTTGAGTATTGGTATAACCACCAAGTTTATACCTTAACCCTGGGGATAAGATTCTCTTCTTACTTTCTAGGAGAAATAAGTAATCAATCAAGTAAAGATTATTAATCAAGGTTTGCATAACATCGCAACCTAACGATGATAACATTTTTATCATGTCAACTTTCCCATTGTGTTACTAACCTCATTGTCCACAAAGGTTTACTTAGCACTATAAGTTAATAGAACACTTCAATGTAATATAGTCTACACAAGCCAAACAATATCTATATAATCTTAACTTAATATAGTATCTAATACAATGTAGACACTCATAATCAAATATATAAAGTATATGTATATAACCCAATAACGGGGTTCACAAACAACTAGACTCATCAAGCATCTTTCGTACTTATCCAAAGAAGAGTATAAGCAATTCATATCAAAGCACCTAAACTCTCTTTCAACACAATTCTTTCTAAACAAGACATATACAATCATGTAATTATTTCAACATAAAATATATGAAGGAAAAGAAACTAGCATGCCTGTACTTAGAAAGGTCCTAATTGACAATTCTGGATTCCTAGCTCAGCCTTCTCAAAATCAGCTAGCAACTCCTTCTATACTCAGCCTTTCACCATCCTCTATCTTCTTTTGACAAACTCTTTCTTTGCAAATATTCTAACCTCACTAAATTCTCTCTCAAGTTCTCACAAATCCCTAAACTCAGAAATGCAGCTGAATAACTCTCAGAAAATTAGGAAGTAAGAATGCTCAAATGCGTGTCCCACAAGCTGGAAAATGCTCTTCTATTTATACAAAAACTTGAGCACTCCATGGCTACAAACAAGCTCATGAGATTGCCACCTTCCTATTGACTCAGCCAAATAAAAGAGTGGTGGCAGCTAAAAACATTCATCAGCAAACACATGCACAGCCAGCTTATATCTCAAAGAATGAGTCGCTCTTTTAAATGGACAACAAGAATAACACTCAGAAATGCAAGGTTATTGGTTTCACAGGTCGACTCTTCTCAGCCAGCTTCTCACTTGACTATTTCCTTTATTCATTATCTGCTGTGTATGTTGGAGAAGAAATACAGATTAGACTTCTAAATGCAAGCAAAGTCCTTAATTTGACGCCACATAAACCCACGCGCCCCATACCTTTGTTTGCTGTTTGTAAGACCAAGTCAAAATGCTATCTCCACGTTTTATATTCCACGCAGCATTTTCAGATTCATTATGCGTTTGGCTTTGCTTGTTTTGAACTTGGTTTACATTCACTCACGCCTTAACTAATATGCCATGCGACATGTATAATGCCCTGCCCACAACACTTTAAATTAACATGCAAGGTTCCCTTAATGATCGCGCAGCATTCTATTCTCACGTGATATCCACATTTATACTCTTTCCAACATTTGAACTTAATGACTTTATCCTACGTGGGCTATAAGTCTATATTGATTTGGTCTATCTTTGGTTATGCGTAGCATTTACGCCTTACTCATGCGCTGCACATATTTCAATTGCTATGCTGACTTTAAACTTGGTTTGAATTCATTTATACACGATATATCATAGTGCTGTCCAAGATGCATATGTGCGATGTATTATCCATTCTATCACTGGCTTTTGCACTTTGGCTCTCATTATGGTCTAATGCACTTAAGTTTACCTTTCCTCTCATGCGCTATGCACTATAATAAATATAATGTGCTTGTGAAAGAATATCATGCGCTTCTCATAATAATATATAAATCAGCATTGTGTATATATATATATCTCGTCATATACAATTGCCATTCAAATATATTTAAGTAATTATATATATATGTATATACATATAAACGTATACTAATATATAAGTATATTCGTTTACATGAACGTAGTAATATACATATACATTAATATATGTATATTTTAACATATATCATTACTTTTATATCCAAACTCAAACACATATAATCCTCTATCCATCGATTGACATATACACGAAATGTATACATACGTCTCATTTGTCCAATCAACTTTCCCATGCATATGGGTTATCGAGGACACACACACACACACACACACATATTCTATGTATATTTTTCACCGACTGATATATAAATATGAACACATAAAAAATAACTCACATATGATAAAGAGACTCAATCACATAACACAAATCAAGAACATTCATAGACAAGCTCATAACCTCTTCCAAATCATGGACAAACAAAACTAAAGGTAACATACCATTTCCCAAGCTACTAACTCAACTTGACCAAACTAGAAGTGAGTGTGTGAAAGCTCAGTTAGGCTCATTAAGGGTTACCAGACCAAGTTCCTCTCCTGAGTGATACTCCCCCTTGTGTACCAAAGGCTTGAATATGTTCTTGCATGCAACTTAATACATTGCATAGGTAGTTAGCTGTTCATATTAGATCATCATAAAACATTTGCATCAACAAAGCATTAAAATATTCACATTGTAATACATATTCTTTCATCACATTTCATCAATATAAAACATACTCATTCCTTTAAAAGCAATATCATCTGAATGCATATTTAGTATTTCTTTCACCTAGTAAACATATCAAAGTCACAATTTGCATTTATCAACATTTTCACTCATGAAGGTAAAAGTAACTTAACAACTATGAGACGAGGTGTAACATTGCTTGTACTCAGGTGTCTTGTGATCAATGAGATGAAAGACATGATGTATAGCAAGATTGCCCCTATTTTTGAGGTAAGTTTGTCCCTCTTAAGAGAGTCGATAAACCTATATGTTGATAAGTCCTCTTAGCAGAAGAGGAACTAGAAATCTGTTAAGAGGAGGCAAATGGCAAGTGTACACAACAGTGTTGGAGGCCCGTATATTTGCCACCAATTGGCTTATCATTTGCCAAAGTGTGCTTGTCAATTTTTGTTGAACTCTTGTAGCCATCACGTTTAGTAAATGTGTCCAACTTAATTCTGATCAATGAAGTTTCCTCCTCTCTATACATTTTTTTAAGGGCCTTCATGAGGCCATTGCAATTGTGTGTAGAGGGTGTTTGGCTTCTCATACCTTGGTTGAATGATTATGACTGAAATGCAAAGTGATACTTGCAAACAATCAATTAAAGTAACTGAAAATATTTTTGGGTGATGCAAAATTGCTCTTACACCCCGAGATGCTCCAACATCATTCACCTTCTTCCCTTCCTTTGTTTTGGACTCCCACTACCTATTCTAATCTTATGTCATGATCATAAGTTGCAAGACTTTTGCAATTGAGGAACCCTCTCTTGTAGAATGAAGTAGAAAGAAAATAGGTTCTCAAATGGTTTGAAATTTTTTCTCTACAACAAGGACCGAAACAATGACAATGAAGTGTGGTGGTTGCAAATGAACATTTGCTTCTTCCTTACATCCAATGTGACTGTTTAACCCACTCAATTTCTTATTTCTTTGATTTCATTGTTCATGGCATGCAAACAACAAGGGGTTAGTAGATGTGCCCATAAGTTGAATCATTGATTCAACTAATCTGCCTACTTCCTTGCATACATATATTGCTTTAGTTCTAATCTCATGGTTTGGTGCCTATATGCACACTTAACATTCCTTACTCCCACCTATATGGTACTATTAAAGTAATGTTTCATATTGTAATGATCAATTAGCTTTTAGGATTGACTTTAGTAATCTTCTTTAATAAAGTCATGTTGACTTTAGATATTTTTTCTTATGAGTTGTCATCCTTATCCTTTGTGGATAAAATATTTGTTATTCTTATCCTTTGTGGATAAGATTTAGCTTTTTGCTTTATGAGTTGTCAATCTTATCCTATGAGTTGTCATCCTTATCCTTTGTGGATAAGATATTTGTCATCCTTATTCTCTGTGGATAAGATATTTGTAATCTTATATAAGGATGCTTGTGCTCCTTATTTCTTAATAAATTTTTATGCAATCTTGGTTAACTTTCTATGTGCTGTTTTTGTAATATGGTATTGGAGCTTAGATTTTGTAAATTCTCGAGATGAGGGGTGAGGCTTGAATTCTACTTAATTCAGGCAAAGTTGATGAACTGTAATGCAAGAGATGGAGAAGAACGGCTAAAGGAGGTTGCAATAGATCTCGGCATGCCTTTGACTAATTTTTCCAGTAAATCCATGGATCTATTCTACCTTGGATGGATTTTTTTACAAAATTTGTGGTTTCAGCCAAAAATCGCATTGCTGCCTTTTAAGATCCGTTTTAGGATAATTCTTCTTGAACTTTTTCGTGATTTTGTACAAAAATCAGCGGCCGTTTGTGGAATTTCCTTTTGCATATTTTCCTTCGAATTCTAATAGATTTTTCCAAACTTTTGCAAGATTCTTTGGAATTTTGGCACATTTTTCAATTTTGGATTTTTCCAGAATTTTTGCCGATTTTTTAAATTTGTGGGTTTTTTTACTTTGTTGCTCAAGTTTTGCAATTTTTCCCAAAAGTTCTAGTGGTTTTTCTAAGAACGAGTTTCTTCGTTTTCCCTGATTTTGGATTGCGGGAGGGATGGGCTTCATTGCCCAACAACATGTTAGAAGGCAACTAGAGGTTCACTAGTAAAAATTATAACACTTGGAAACAAAGGATGCTCACGATCTTTGAGCACAGATGCTTTGACCACATTGCCCTTGGTATATGCACACCCAACAGTTGCAAGTAAAGACCAGGACAAGTTGATGAGCTTAATCATGAAGCCGTCATGGTCATCAAATTATTAGTAATAGATGTAATGCTTCCGGAGGTTCCATTAGGCAAAACCTCTGTGGAGATTTAGACACACCTAGAAGATCTGCACGAGATGTCAAATAAAAGCAAGGCCTTCTTCCTAAAGAATATGTTGTTCTGATCATGATGGACGAGAAAATGTCTTTACAAGATCATTTGATGAAGATCAAAGACATTTGCGACCAATTGTTAGCCATAGGTCACAAGATGGAAGAAGATATGGTGGTTATAACTTTGAAAAGCTTACCACGATTGTATGAGCATTTCATCGAAACACTCAACATCGCAACTACCAATGTTGACCTAAAGTGTGTCGATTTATGCAACAAACTCTTGTAGGAGGATAGATGGAAGAAGCGGTTTGGTAGCAGCAGTGATTCACTGAGTGTGGAACATGCCGTTGTAGCCAAGGACAAGTGGCCGCAAAATAAAGGTCAAGGGGATTTTGATGTACTTCAAAGAATCTGAAGACTATCACATGTCATTATTGTGGTAAACTTGGTCACATGAAGTAGTACAAAAAGTGGTTGGTTGATAAAAAATCCAATCGAGGGCTTCCACAAAAGGTTCATGTTGTAGAGTATTTTGAGCAGGAGTTAGCTTTCTTTGCCTTCATGGCCAAACGACTAGCAAATCAAGTCAAGTCTTGTTTGTGGTACATTGATTCGAGAGCGTCTCAACATTTTACACACATGAAGGATTGGTTCATTGAGTATACGACTTGCTCTAATTCAGTGATCTTCAGTGGTGGTGAGGATTATACAGTTGTTGGTAGAGGCAGTGTTCAAATAATCTTTAGAGTCAATTTTTTTCTTTTCCTCATTGTATACCATGTTTTGGGCATGGAACTCAATTTGCTCTCAATGAGTTAGATTATGTGCCATTGTTCCAAGTTGGATGCCATTTTTAGCACACATAAGTCTTATATCGTTGACAAGGAGTTTAAGCAAACCATCACAATTGGCATAGAGGATGATGGTTTGTATTGGCTTATTGATATTGGAGATGTTCAGGAATGTGCATTGGCAGCCAAGAGTTCATCTGCTATTAGCACTCTTTGGCAGGAACATTATGGGCATCTCAACCTTTCTAATCTCTCTTAGTTAGCTCGAGAGAATATGGTAGAAAGTTTACTTGACATCCAGTAGCAGATACTGGGTGTTTGCGAAGCTTGCCAAGTAGGGAAGCAACACAAAACTTTGTTTCTAGATGGACAGGCTTGGAGAGCTTCGAGAGTTTTATAGCTAGTTCATGCAGATGTATGTGGACCAATATAGTATCTGCCATTGGTGCCAAGTATTTTTTGTTTGTTTGTAGATGATTTTAGTAGGAAAATGTGTGTGTTTTTCCTAAAAACAAAAGTAGATGTGTTTAGGGAATTCCAAAAGTTCAAAGCATTAGTAGAAAAAGAGTCTGGTTGTTCAATAATCACTCTTAGGTTTGATAATGGAGGTGAATTTTGTTCAAATGAATTCACAGACTTTTGTGCCAAACACGCTATCAAACGTCAATTCACAACACCCTATACTCCACAACAGAATGGAGTGGTTGAGAGAAGGAACCGTACTATTTCGGAGATGGCTCAGTGTATGTTGGAGAATAGGAGTGTTCCTAAGAAGTTTTGGGCAAAGGCAGTTTATCTTCTCAATAGGTCTCAGACACAGGTAGTAAAAGAGAAAACCCTAGATGAAGCATGGTCTGGGAGGAAACAAAAGGTGAGAAATCTAAAGGTTTTTGGTTCTATTGCATACATTTGAATTCCATATGCAAAAAGAACCAAACTGGACTCCAAGAGTCAAAAGTTAATTCTAACAGGGTACATTGAAAATCATAAAGCCTACAGGCTGATTGATGTGGACATTGACTGCTTAACATTCAGTAGGGATGTGGTGATTGATGAAGTTGGGCCTTTTCAACTCTCTTCTAACATCAAGAGTATTGAAGATTAGCTTCTGAAGGCTAAAGATTTAGGTGTTCAACTTCCATTAGCTACACTTGAAGGGGGGACTCTAATGATTCTGAACAAGTGGAATCTCCCAAGAAAGTCCTAGTACTAGATGATTTTCTTCAAGAAAACTTGGATCAGCATCCAGATGATATAGCACCAGATAGCCCAAGGCATGATGACCATGTTGATTTAGATGAAGGGGTTTCTACAAAGAGATGTAAGTGGTGGGAAAAACTCAGTGATGTTTGAGATGATGAAATGGTTGAGGGTTGATCATTCAGAGGCAAGAGCAAGCAAAACATAGTTAACTTTTCTCTTATGGCCAATATTCAAGGAGTGTATGAGCCATAGGTGTTTGTTGAGGCAAAAGATAAACCTGAATGGGAAAGGCCATGGAAACCGAACATCAAAGTCTTATGAAAAATAAGATTTGGGTTCTTTCAGATCTTCCACCAGGGAAGAAACCCATTGGCTGCAAATGGGTGTACAAACTCAAGCACAAAGCTAATGGTACACTTGATAAGTACAAAGCACGGTTGGTGGCTAAAGAGTTCTTTCTGAGAGAAGGTATTGATTACAAGGAAACTTTTGCTCCTACAATAAAGATGAGCACCATCCGGTTAATTCTAGCCATGTCAACATAGTTTGGCTAGAAAGTCCATCAAATGGATGTGAAGAGTGCTTTCCTCAATGGTGACTTAGAGGAAGAATTGTACATGACTCAACCTTGGGGTTTTCAAGTTGCAGGAAAGAAGCATGAAGTATGCAGATTGATGAAGGCTCTTTATGGCCTAAAGTGAACACCTAGGGATTCAATGAAGTCCTTCAGATCTAAATTCATACATCAAAAGCATAGGCAATGAAATCATCCTTCTGGTCATTTATGTGGATGATATCATCATTATAGGTAGTGAGACACATTTGATTGAAGAAATCAAATGTAATTTGTGTAAGGCTTTTGACATGACAAACTTAGGCCTCCTACATTATTGCCTAGGTGTAGAGGTTTGGCAAACAAATAGTGGTATTTTTATTTCTTAGTCTAAATATGCCTGGAGTTTGCTAGACAAGTTTAGAATGATAGATTGCAAAATCTCGTCTACTTATATGGAGGAAGGGTTGAAGCTTTTAGCCAAACCTGATTCAAAAGTAATCAATGAGTCAACATTTAGGCAACTAGTGGGCAACCTTATCCATCTTATAGCCACTAGACTTGATTTGAGTTATGTTGTGTGTTACATATCCCGTTTTATGACAGCCCCAACGACAGAACATTAGGTTGCAGCGAAGTGGGTACTAAGATATGTGAAAGGGACACTTGTCTTTGACATTCTATATAGCTGAAGCAAAGATCCTAGGTTGGTTGGATTCACAAATTCAAATTGGGCAAGTTTTGTTGATGACAGGAAGTCCACTTTTGGATATGTTTTTAGTGTTGGTTCGGGTGTAGTCACATGGACTAGTAAGAAGCAGTAGGCGGTAGCTCTTTCCTCGACAGGAGTAGAGTATCGGGGAATCCTCAAAGCAACTTGTGAGGAAGTATGGCTTTAGAGGATGCTTTCAAACATGCAATTGTCTCGAGTAGGGCCTTCACCCTTGTTTTGTGACAATCAAGGGGTGCTAAAGCTTGCCAAGAATGTAGTCTTCCACGAGCATACCAAACATGTGGAGCTTCATTGCCATTTCATCAGGCAACTTGTAGAAGATGGATCGGTGACGTTGTAGTATTGTCCAACTGAGGACCAAACTACATTCTTACCAAGTCCTCAAGTCTTGAAAAATTTGTAAAATTTCGGGATAAGCTTGGTGTAGTTAGTATAATGACCGTTAAGGGAGGGTATTAAAGTAATGTTTATATTGTAATGGTCAATTAGCTTTTAGGATAGACTTTAGGAATCTTCTTTAATAAAGTCAGGTTGATTTCAAATAATTTTTCCTATGAGTTGTCATCCTTATCCCTTGTGGATAAGATATTTGTAATCCCATGTAAGGATGCTTTTGTAAGGATGCTTTTGCTCCTTATTTTTTATGAAGGTCTTAGTTTGGTCTTTTGGTGTGGACTCATGTTCACAAGTGTCTGGTTTTGAGTTAGAATTTGAAATTGAAATTCAACAATTTTGCATTTTCCCGAGCAATCAATAAATCGAGGTAAGGTACTTCCTTAACTGTAATGCTGATGAGTGGGTGATAATGTTTCTCTAAGTGTCAAGGATGAGGGGATGGGTTTTGGGGTTGACAAATAATCTTTTGGATTTTGGGGATGCTTGTTAATAATATATCAAATTTAATATTTGATTTTTTAAAATACAGATAATTAAGAAAAAACCTAAAAATAACTTAGACATACTAAAGAAGCAGAAATTTAAAAATGTGAACATTTAGCTATATCTACTAAGGATATAAACACGATCCTGTATAATGTCAGTCTGAAATGGATTCAATTATGATGTTTGTGAATTTAACTCACTTGGTGTAAGTTTGTCATGTCTCATAAACACATTGAAGACATTGTTTAATGAAAATTTAAGTTTCAATTGTTCAATGTATTTCACATGGAAAGCATAGGATATAATCTTTTCTTGACCTTTGTGGGCTGTCTCCTACGCTTTAGTAGTTTAACATTGACTTAACCCCCATCTAGAACAAGTCTCTTATCTAGCATTCAAATAAAACATTTGACGACCAAGAAGATGAGATCACAAGCTTTGCCTTCCATCCAATAGCTCCCCTAATTTCATTAATGGGTGTGTTTTTATAATTTATTCCTTGCTTCTAACCATCATTGTCCTTTTGTCTATTCTTCCTTTGGTATAGTAAAATGGGTGACATTGATGTTTAAATTTTTTTGTGTTTTTGTGCCATTGGGGATGCCTTGGTGCCATCAAGATGTCTAGATGTTACTCTCAAATAGGAGATGTTCTTAGGGATGAACCCTCTCTAGGGCTTGGAGGATGGGGGGATGTTACATCTAGCATATTTCCGAGTTTTGGGGCAGGCGAACATGGGTACAAGGTTTTAGGGATGGTAAAAACTTTCCCAGTTTTTGGGTTTCATCCTTGGGTCATCTAGGATGATGGGCTTGGGGCCAGGCATGCTTCCATGGACCCTTGGTGGGCAATGTCTCATGTTCCTCACCCATCCATTCTTATATGGCACCCATGTGAGAGCCATGTAGCGTTCACCTCCTCAATTATTTGACATTGAAATAACATTTGTTCAAAATTGTGGTCCATAATTTGTTTTCATCAGGAGGCACATAAGTAACACTAGCTTTGCCTACCTTTTCCATAGCCCTTTGTAATAAGTAGATTCAGAAATATGGAAAGGAATAATTTGTCAATGATATCATTTGCTTCATCTCTACTTGGCACATTGAACATATCTGTAATTGGTTTTGCTGATGCTGAACCCATGGCCTTCCATGTCCCCCTTTGATTCCACCACACCCATCTCAAATGCCAGAATTGCAATAGGTCTAGTTGCCTATGTAGGGACCTCGGAGGAAGGAATAGATGGTACAATGAATCCTCATCACACAGCTCAAGTGATAGCTTGTCACAAGGGCCAATCAATGAATTTGCTAGATATATGTAAGGAGCGTGCATTAACCTTTGTAATGCTGCCTTTCAAGTTGTCTTAGAAAATGTTGCATTCCCAATATAAGCTCCTGCAAGCAAAACTGTAAATTGGTGCACAGGGGTTATTCTTATTAAATGGGCCCTTTGCATATGGAACCAAAATTTGAAAGTGAAATCAAATTGCAATGCACCTTCATCTGAACTGCTTTTCTGGGGTTTTTGGCCAGCCTCAGCTCCTTCACTTTCCTCACCCAAATCATTGTCCTCATTGTCACTTAAGAAACTTATTTTGATTTTGAAAATAAATACAAAAAAGGAGCAAAAAATAACAAACCTTAATACACATTGTAGCATGTTTCAAGAACAGAAAAACAACAGCACTATTTTAAAAACTTTTTAGGGCATTAGAAGTACAAAAAAGATTGCAGAGTTTCCAAGCATAGAAGAATTAAAAAATACAATTTAAAACATATAATAATCAAAACAGAAAGGTTTTTGATGTTTTGAAGTGGAAAACATTGCTTATTCATCAGTCATTCACAAGAAAAAAAATTAACACATTTTCAACCACAATAGGCTCAATTTATTGTTAAACACTTATTTTTATATTGTAAAGTTTAACTTTAAACAAACAAAAATGAAAACAAAATTGATATACTCAATGATACATAACAAAGAAAATATTAGAAAAATGAATGGATTGAGCCATTGACATACTTGATGATTTGGTGAATGACGGATTGAATCCCATCCTTTTTACTCCTTCCTCTCTTTTCACTTTTTCTGTTCTTGTTTGCAAAACTAAAATTGTAAAAATGCAAATGGTGAAATCATAGAGAGCAAATGGTCTAGGGTTTTGGGTGTGTAAGAGTGTATCTTTTGGTTGGGGGGCCCTTTGGGCCCACCATAAAGCCATTTTTTGGCTTGCAAAAAATTGATGGGTGGGGGAATGCCTAGTGATTTTGTGATCAGCAAGGCCGTCCCCAAATTGATGGCAAAAGGGGGTTGCCCTCCAAAAAATTAATTTGGAATGGTGGGGAGGGGACATCCATCCTCACATTTCCAAAATGTTCCTAAACCTGGAGAAGTGTCATTAGCTCTGTTATGAAAATTCATTGATTGATTATTGGATAATTACAACAAGAGACGTAGTCTCTTTATATAGAGAGATAAAAAAAACAAAATAGAAACTTCTAAATAACTAACAAGAAAGATTCAAAGTTAACTAATTGAGAATATAGAAACTACCTAAAAATCTAGATATTACTATATGACCATTAATATAACATTTATTACTTTATTACCCTCCCTTAATGGTCATTTCACTAACTACCCAAAATGTTTAGAACGAATAGAAGGCTGACTCCTTCGCCTTCTCCTCAGAATGTTCTGCAACATGAGCCTGCTGCTGAGACTCTCCCTGGTTGGACTTCTGGTCAGCCAACTGCTTTTTGCAGAACCTCTAGATGTGACCAAGCTTCCCACAATAGTGACAGGTTATACTCTTCTTGGAACCCTCCTTAGATGTGCGCTGTCCTTTCTACTGAGTGGACTCACCTTTGCCTTTATCCTTGGCAGTAAATGCATGTTCCGCACTAACCATGTCATTGGTGGTACCAAACTGCTATCTCCACCTCGCTTGCTGCAATAACTTATTGCACAAGTCATCAAACTTCAAGTCAACATTAGTGGAGGTAATGTTGAGCGTCGCAATAAAATGTTCGTAGGATCGTGGTAAACTCTTCAGTGTAATTACCACCATATCCTCTTCCTCCATCTTGAGACCAATGGCCTCCAGTTGATCAGGTATATCCTTTATCTTCATAAGATGCTCCTGTAGAGACATCTTCTCATCTATCATAAGAGAAAACAACATATTCTTCAAAAAGAAAGCTCGGCTTTTATCCGACGTTTCATGAAGATTTTTTTAGGTGCGCTCAAATCTCCAATCTCCGCAACAGTCTTTCCAGATGGCACCTCTGGAAGTATCTCATCGGTGACTGATAACTTGAGCAACATAACAACTTCACGGTTACGTTCATCAAACTTGCCCTCGTCCTTGCCAACCACTGTAGGACGAGGAGTGCTACCCAGAACAATCTGATCTAGGCACCGGTACTCAAAAATTGACAGCATCCACTGCTTCCAGGTATTGTAATTCTTGTTGTTGAAGTGTTGATTGCCCTCCAACATGATGTTGGTCAACGATGCCATCCCTCCCGTTTTCCGATGCACAAAAAGCGAGGTAAACGCGAGCTTCACAAGAACCTGATTTTTCTGTCAAAAATCAGTAAAAACCTTCGATGAGTGACTAGTATGAACTTCGAGAAATCTGATTTTCAGGCAAAATCAGGAAAACCCTTGCTCCATAAAAACTTCATTTTGGTAGAAAAACGAAAAAAACCCTTGAAATGAATGAAGGGTCGCGCCAGCGGAAAACCCACGAACAAACACCAGTCGCGCGCCAAAACAACACAGGATCACACACGGGCAAATAATGAAGACCAGAAAAACGTGCAGAAAAAAATAGAATCCCGACTTCAAGAAGACGCATACACCCAGAAACAGAATTGCGGATTTTTGTTTTGCCACCCAGAAACACGTTTTTAACCAGATGAAGGAAAAAAACGCGTAAAAAAAAAACTTTCTTTAATCACGACCAGACAAACAGAAGTCGCGTGCCAAACAAAAACAAGAGAATCGCGTCGAGAAAGAGCATGAAATCACGTGAAAAACGCGGAGGAAGAACACAGTCGGACGCCAAAAAAGAAAACCTTCGTTTTTTTTCCAAAAAACAAAAAACCCGCGATTTGCAGAAGTCTTTCGATCTCTCCAAAAAAAAAATGAAACGCCTAGGATAAAAACGCAACCACGAACAGATGAAAAACTTCTTCAAAAAATTCTACAAAAAAAACCCTCGAATTTACAGCAGACGAAAAAAAATTCTGGAAATTAATCACAGTTAAAGAAGCTACGAATTTAAAAAATTCGCCAAAGGATTGTTTTGCTCTGATACCATGTTATGAAAATTCATTGATTGATTATTGGATAATTACAACAAGAGCCGTAGTCTCTTTATATAGAGAGATACAGAAAAACAAAATAGAAACTTCTAAATAACTAACAAGAAAGATTAGAAGTTAATTAATTGAGAATATAGAAACTACCTAAAAAACTAGATATTACTAAATGACCATTAAAATAACATTTATTACTTTATTAAGCTCCAGGGGGAAATGCCTGGTGAATAGTGTCTTTTTAGTTTAAAATTTAACTAATAGATTGTGCTGACATGTAAATATGCAGCCATATTCTCAGGCTTAACGCTCCCCTTTAGCAAATGTTTACATATATAGGTTGAAATTTAATTACACAACAAATAGCATAGCACATGAGCAAGATTATTTGCATGCTAATGCATAGTAGTCTACCAAATATATTTCCCTGCTCTGGAAACAGACATTTAAAGTAGGTTTACAGCCCTTACAAAGGTGTTTTTTGTTAGCTTTTAAATCTACATTGTCTTTCATTGTGTTCTTTACCCTGCTTTCTTCACAGTTTTTACAAATTCACGATATCTATCTATACTTAGCAACATTTCACATATGTGAATCTGATTGTATGGTGACTGCCTCTACACTTTAATTTACAAACATGTTTGTCAATATTTTGATCACTGCAGGCCGTGATGTTGACAATTGGGTTCTCTTCTTGGGCATTGTGATTTGTGTTAACATCTGTACCAATTTTCAATGGGGATATGCCCTCGTGGGGCTAGGTGATGTCTCGGGAGTTGGAGGGGACATCCTGTAAAAAGAAAAATAAGATTTATTAGTAACAGTAGAAGAGGCAAACAATATTTTGGTTATTACCTTTGTCATTATTAATGATGGTAATGGTACAAAGACAGTTGAACTGTCTGTCCATCACGTACATAACATATTATTTTCTTATTTAAATTGATGAAAGTGATACACCTTGGACATAGTTCTTTAAATTCAGATTAAGATGACTGTCATTGTGGGATATGATGACCTGTATGTCACATTATCTGCAATGTTTGCTTTTGTTGGATGTAGGATTCGAACAATCTCAATATCTAATGGCCTCTAGAAGATTTTATTTTACTCCCAGAAATTGCTGAAATGATCACAAATCTTGAATTTTATATTCACACAAAGTAATTGAGAAGAGATGGTAATAACTAAATGATTGAAATGAGAAACAGGACAATTTGTTTCAAACGTTGCTTTTGCAGCCTAAGTAATGTTCAATATGGTTGTATCTTGCAACATGAGGCTCAGTGTACTAAACATAGCCAAGTCTCTGGACCTTGTGGCATATTGCCTTTTGAACTTCCAATATATATATGGATTGGTGTTTGTCTCATGTAAATTTCTTATTTTCACATCATTTTATTCGGCACTGGTTACATCTTTTATTCTTTTACTTTCTTTAGAATACGGCATTGCATCTTCTTTTGAAATGGTTTTAGAGCTGCTATTGTGCATGCTATTATATATAGACAAAACCTTCTTCAACATCTCTTTTTACTATGTTGATTCAGATTTCAGATGCAATTCGAGATGGGGCAGAGGGTTTCTTTAGGACCCAGTATGGTACTATTTCAAAAATGGCAGTCTTATTAGGATTTGTCATTCTTGGTATATATATGTTTAGAAATACCACTTCACAGCAGCAATCATCCGGACTTACAAGGTAAAGTGCTTACATATGCTAATATTCATCCTGATTTTGTAGACAATATTTAGTGGATGCTTTGCTTACTTTTTCTGTAACCTACTGTACACAGTTTGTTTCTGCTAAATATTTACACAAATGTATATTTTGAGTCTTGACAGGTCATCATTAGCATTCATAACTGTAATATCTTTCTTTCTTGGAGCATTATGTTCGGGAATTGCAGGATATGTTGGTATGTGGGTGTCTGTGCGTGCAAATGTTAGGGTCTCTAGTGCTGCTAGACGGTCTGCAAGAGAAGCATTGCAGGTATTCACTGGTTCAGTCTGTGTCGAGTTTTGAAGGGATTCTTGAGTAAATGTAAATAGCAGAAAATATCTCTGATATTTCTTTGTTGAGATTGAGTGCAGGTGGCTACTCGTGCAGGAGGCTTTTCAGCTATTATTGTGGTCGGTATGGCAGTCATGGGAGTAGCAGTTCTATATGCTGCCTTCTATGTATATCTGGGGGTGGACATGCCAAATTCCATGAAGGTGACTGAATGTAAGATTTGAAACACTTCTCAGTTGATGTACATTTTAATTTACTAAGAGAAACTTCACCATTTATTGCCTTTTTTGACAATACATTTATTTATGGGCCATAATAAAGTGAAGTCTTTATTCTGTAATATTGATTGTTCTATTTTGTTAGGTAGGCCACCTAATACATACTTATGTAGCATGGTGGAAAACCTTTGATATTGGATTTTTCTTGATTAAGGTGGTATTTCATTCTGAATCACTTCACTGTAACCAATATTGATTAGTATAGGTTTGCAATTTACTTTATATTTTCTAATTTATGGCCTTGAAGATTCCACACTCTAAACCTGTAAACAATTATTAGCATTTGGGAGGAACAATCTATAATTACAGGTTGTTGTTGTGCTGTAGTCAGAGTGAGTGCATTATAGTATTGACAATTTGTGTTAGTCAGAATGTTTCTTTCGTTAATGAATGTCCTATTTCATATACTTTCAGCCAGAGCTTTGGATCTGGATTCTTGTTTCTTATATAAGATCTTCATCTGTCAGTTAATGAAAGAATAGCTAACGTGGAGATTAATTTTTATCATTATTTTGTGGGTGAATCTCAAAAGTTTTTTAACTCGGGCTTCTAATAATTTCATCTTTGATATACAGTGCCTCTTCTTCTTGTTGGTTATGGATTTGGGGCCTCGTTTGTGGCACTTTTTGCGCAGCTTGGTGGAGGAATATATACAAAGGCAGCAGATGTAGGAGCTGATTTGGTTGGTAAAGTGGAGCAGGGGATCCCCGAGGATGATCCTCGTAATCCTGCTGTCATTGCTGACTTAGTAGGCTCTTCTTCTCCATCACATATATTTAAATCAGTGTTATATCATTTAAGTGCAGGCTTGCCTGGATTTATATCTTAAATTACACCATGTCTTATATTACCTTTTATCTAAATTTACAGTTTTCTTTGTAGGCAGGTATAAATATTTTTTCTATTTCCTTTTCTAAGGGATCTTTATCCTGTGTAGAGTCATCTTTGTTCCATAACCAGAAATCATCTTTTTCCAACTATTCATTAACAATCTGCCTTAGTTGTTGCACAAATGTTATAAAATATGCTTATTTAATATTCTTTGAGTATTTCAAATGAATAAGATGAGAAACATGGACAACAAAGCCATTATAGTGAACTTGTGCAAAACTTAAGCTTCAGATTGGAGACAATTCATATGAAACTAATTTCACCTCAGTACTGGAAGATTACACACAAAAGCACAACTTATAAGGAAAACGGTTCTGGTATAAGACAGTTAGACAAAATTAGTTTGATCTCTTTTCTATGTTGTGCAGGGACAGTTGACAATGTGGTTCTAGGGAAAGTTCTAGTGCAACTATATATGCCTCTAGTCCAAACTTCATGTATAGATTTTTAGTAATTGTGAGCCTCTTCATGATAAATGAGGTTGACTTGATCAAATAGTAGCCGTCCCTTCTAAAGCAATAAAAAAAGCACCAATTTGGTGGACTAAATTCTTGTTTGTTTCTTGAGTTTTAGTGCCCTATATTTAGTTGCGGTTCTGTATTTATTATACACTTTATGAATGGTGTGATTGTAATGTGTGTTGATTATGTAGCATTCAGCATATTAAATAGAAGTGAGTACCAAAGTCAATTTCCAATATTTACATCAGTTTTTGACACTAGGAAGGTCAGAGGAGCATGATATTCTTGTCTTACCATTGTAGAAAATCAATTGTTGAGTAGCGAAGGAAATTAAGTTCTGTGTGCTTCATTTGTTAAGATCACACATTATCATCAGAAGCATTCGGTATTATAATTAGGGTTCTCGTTTCTGCATCATAGCTTATATATACTATTTTTGATAATGTGCTTTGAAATGCAATTAGCATTTTCATGATTGCTGTCTGACTTGAGATATTTATCCCATCTATTCAGGTTGGAGACAATGTAGGTGATTGTGCAGCTCGTGGTGCTGACCTTTTTGAAAGTATTGCTGCAGAAGTAATTAGTGCTATGATACTTGGGGGAACCATGGCTAAGCGATGTAAAATTGAAGGTTGGTTCATGTCAATGCTATCGTTTTTCTTCTGTCATAGACAATTTACTTTCTGGTAGCATGAGCATCTTCAATTGTAGATACTATCTTATTCAGTACAAGGCTCTGGGATGCATGACTTCCTTTTTACACAGAGGGTCAGGTGCTTGGGTGTCTTATTCTAGGGACTTCCCTGGACTACATATGTTCGTTGCATCACTGGTACTAGAGAGCCATTATGTTAGGTTATATGTTGGGCAGCCATAGCAAGAAGAATTCAATCATGCCTGGTGGAAAACACATTTAAAGACACAGCCACACCAGAGTATTCTATATCAAAGATTGTTTTCTGTTTTTAAGGTCTGGTACTTGATTCCTAAGGCAAACCTAGCATGTGGCATTTTCGGACTGGTAGTACAATGTGAACATGCTTATGACAGTTGAAAGTATGTGTGGTTGTTCCTTTTATATTTTTTAGAATCAATTATATTTTCACTTTTCATTACCCACTTGACCTGTGCCTTTTCTAACTAGAGAGTTTTTAAAGACTTGTCCTGTGTAGTCTTTGGATAAGGTCCACATCTTGAGTACTGAGTATTGTTATACCTATGTTCCCATGTGATAAAATATATGGATATTTGTTAACTTTTTGGATATATAAGTTGCTGGATCAAATTCTTTCTTGAGCCATTGCAGAAAATCATGTATACATCCTTTCTTATAATGTGTAGGACATCTGCATTAACATGTCACTTTAAAATGTGCATAAGAATCATTAGTAAATATAGGATGTTATGAATGAGCATCAATTATTTAACCTTTTTGTAGAATGCAGACCCAAGATATTTGTTGTTTTTGAGTGCTTGAGAACTTTGAACATACATTGTTTTCAAAAGAAAATTATTTTATGATAATTCATTAAATTTGTTAAGAAGCAGATAATTGGTAATGGTAAATGAAGTTTTTTAGGTCAACGCCAAGTGAGACACCAATTTTGTGTATGAGACCCCCTTGGGGAAGCCCACAAGTAGATGTTAGTGGACGGGTCAAGGAGGGAGAGGCATTTTAAGCCTTTGACCAAAATCCATCCCAAAGCTCCCATCAAATATTACCATGGAAATCTTGGAGCAGAAGCTGTTCAGATTTGATGAGTAATTTTGCATGAACCTCCAACAGTCGCAATTTCATGCAAGCCTTACAGTATTTTGATCTGGTGTGTGAGTAGTTTCTACAGCACCTATGTGTTGAGTGATAAGCAGCTCGCTTAGTGCTAGGGTTTGTGATTTTTAGATGGATTCTTTAGCACCATTGCTATAGATTTGCTACATTTTTGAATAATAAAATTGCTGCTGTTGTTTCTGGAAAGATCTGGTTATACCGTTATACCAAGTTGATTGTAAGTGGAAATCATGCTGAATTGATAAGAGTAATCAGTTATTGTGGACAGTTGTGTTAATTGTCACATTTCTAAGGGTTTTCACCTAATATCTGCATATCATATTGAGAATAATATTTGTTATAATAGATCTGATTTTGAAGTAAGATCTAGACATTTGTGCTGATTGGAATTGAATTGAGTAGAAATCATATAATATTCCTATCTGAGATATTACAGTGGTATCAGAGGTTTGATTCTACCAACCTATGGAATGATGCAATGTTGGATCAGGCAATGTTTGATGCAACGATCAATTAGGATGTGGGGTAGAAAGAGATGGCCCAAGCACTCAAAGACAAGATGGCAATGTTGTTGCAAGTCATCCGTTCAGAAAGCTCTTGGAACTCCAAAATCACATATTGGAAGAGGAAGTGCATCAGGGGTTAACCAAACTGTTGGTTCTTTGTCAAGTCTCTTCCAACTCAAATTCTTGCAAAGAAGAGAAAATTCACTAGAGGAAGAGGCAATTGAGTTGAAAGAAGATTTTTCAGCCCTTTGTTTTGAGTACAAAACTCTTGAGCTAGAAGTTCAGGATGATCTATCATTTACTGCTTTCTGCAACATCAAACTCCAAAAGGGTCCTCAACCTTGTAAGAAACCAACTTAGAATCAGGCTAACAAAGAATTGCAACAATGCTTGGGCAAGATTCATGTACCTGTGTTTGATAGGACACAGTGTTGAATTCCTGCATGGATTCAAAAAATCTATACCTACTTGTCTCTAAATCGAATGTACAAAGAAGAAGCAATCAAATTTGCTTCATTGCACTAGGAAGGGGTAGCCCATGAATTGTGGTATCACAACATAGTGACACTAGGGCATAGTCTTATCACTACTTTTCAAGAATTTAATCAAAGATAAATTGAAATATTTGATAGGGTTGATCTAGAGATCCACTTTCGAGAATTGGCTGAGCTAAAACACCATGGTATGATGGAGCACTACATAGGGGAATTTTAGAGGATTGCTGTCAAATTTCCTAATGTGTCTGAGAGAATAATCATGGTTTTGTTTGTAGGACTAACTGAGCTACTGAGGGGTTTGGTCAAGGCATTGGGGCCTTCCACTCTCTAAGAGGCAATTTCCTACATTTCCTAGATGGGGTCGTCTCAGAGACTTGGGGACTTGGGGGGACGTTCCCCCACTAGCCCACCATCAACGCCACCATCCCACCACTAGTGTCGCTGTCTCCAAGACGCTGCTAGGACTTCGAGGATGTTGGGGTGTCCTCGAGATGTCTAGGGGACTCCTAGTTATCTCCAAGATGTATAATTCTTATACTTACACATCTTTTTATAACTATTTTTTCAAGTACTATATGTATTTCAGCACCCTGCCACCCCCTGCCATCCCCCCCGCCACCCCAAACTTAGATCCCCCATCCTCGAGTCCTCGAAATGCATCCCCTGCGGTCCCCCCGTCCTTGTCCCTGAAACCCCGTGGATCACTGAGAATATCAAAATCCACAATATTTTGCATGTTTCTTGCCTTAAAAAAGCATTGGGACAACATGTTGCACTTTCCAAAGAATTGCCATCTTTGGATGATGAAGACTCATTTTGATACTAGAAGTTATCTTGGATACTTGGGAAAGAAAGTTGAGGAATAAAACCATTAATGAGAACTTGGTGTGACAGAAGGACTTACCAGAAGAAGATGCTACATGGGAAGGAGTTGATATTTTGAAGCATCCAAATTTGAATTGCTTGGGAGCAAGCAATTTTACCCAGGCAATTTTAAGGAGAGAGGACAATCATGTCTCCTTTTGCCGTAAGTTTCCAAGCTGTTCCTTAAGCCTATTTTCCATTTTTTGTGGGCTTGAGGAAATAAATTAGGGAAATGACTTGTAATATTTAAGTGTGTTTATAAATAATCATTCAATTGTTTTAAAGTGGATGCTTGATTATAAGGCCCTTTTGTGTATGCAATCAAGCTTTATTTCTTTAAGTGGTTTCGGCCAAAGGATTGTGAGCAGGGTTCTTTTGGAGGGAAAATGAAAGATTTTGAAATTGTCTTTTGGAGGGGATGTGGGGTGCTCAAGTGCCTATTTAAGCTAAGTCAAAGTTCATTGATTTTATACTTGTTTTTTCAATTCATTTCATCACATAGATTGGATATCGTGTTCATCTATCACTAGACATTGGAGGACAAAAATCCCCTATTCCAATATTGTGCAATTCCATACAGGAATTGCATTTGAGCTGCAATGATCTGCTATGTGAGCAGTTTCTACAGTGCCTATGTGTTGAGTGATAGGCGGCTCCCTTAGCACCTAGTGTTTGTAATTTTGAGGTGGCTGCTTTAGCACCATTGTTGCAAATTTGCCACATTTTTGAATAACAATATTGCTGTTGTCGTTTCTGGAAAGATCTGGTCATACCAAGTTGATTTTAAGTGGGGATTACACAGAATTAATAAGAGCAATCAGTTATTGTGGATGGCTATGTTAATTGTTTCATTTCTAAGGGTTTTCGCTTAATTTCCGCATATTATATTGAGGATAATATCTGTTGCATTTGTGTTGATTGGAATTGAATCAAGTAGAAGTCATATAATATTCCTATTGGGGATATTATAGTTTCTCATCTGTGAAAATCTTGTTTTTGGAATGAGAAGGGCTTCTTCCTGGTTCAGAGCTCATAAAATTTCATTTACAGTTGATCGGAATGGTATTGCCAAAGTAGCATGTTGTGTTGTCTAAGCTCTATCCAACCCTACCCTACATGACCAGGGTGTAAATGGAAAATTTGAAAGGGATCAGCTGGTTTTGGGAGCTCCCAAACTCCCATGTTGAGTACATATGCTTGCAATACTATAATCATGGGCAGAGTAAGATCATGATTTTAAGTGCAGATTGAATTATGCATATCAAGATAGCCATAATGAGAAATAACAAAAGCTATAAATTCAAGATAATAGTCCCCTTTCTTTTTGGTTGCCTTTGTATGTGATTAAAGAACATATTTCTTCTAATCTTGTGTTTTGTTTGGTTCAGATCCATCTGGTTTTATTCTCTTTACACTGGTTATACATTCTTTTAATGAGAATAACAAAAGCTATAAATTCATGATAATAGTCCCCTTTCTTTTTGGTTGCCTTTGTATGTGATTAAAGAACATATTTCTTCTAATCTTGTGTTTTGTTTGGTGCAGATCCATCTGGTTTTATTCTCTTTCCACTGGTTATACATTCTTTTGATTTGGTAGTGTCTGCATGCGGGATACTTTCTATTAGAAGTACACGCGATCCGAGCACAAAGTCACCTGTAGAAGATCCCATGGCAATACTCCAGAAAGGATATTCTATCACTATACTTTTGGCGCTTATTGCATTTTTTGGGGTAAGATTTAAATAAATTTATATGTTGTCCCTAACCATTCCTATTTTCAGTCCAGATAAGATAACATTCTATATTTGCAGATGCATTATTTTATATCAGACATCTTGTCTTTGAATAGTGTTAATGTCAACACACTTATTTTGCTGAATTGCAAATGATCTCCACAAAATATATCTGCAATCTTTCAGTCTCTTTTGTTCACTTAGTTATTCTATTTGGGGTTTTTTGATACAGTCTACGCGTTGGCTTCTCTATACTGATCAAGCTCCTGCAGCCTGGTTACACTTTGCACTGTGTGGGCTAGTAGGAATCATAACAGCATATGTTTTTGTATGGATCTCTCAATACTATACTGATTACAAATATGAACCTGTACGAACATTGGCACTATCAAGCTCTACAGGACATGGCACTAATATAATTGCAGGAGTTAGTTTGGGTCTTGAATCCACAGCTCTTCCCGTTCTTACTATTTCTGTATCAATTATTTCTGCTTACTGGCTTGGCCGTACATCAGGTCTTGTTGAGAGTGACGGAACTCCAACAGGTGGTCTCTTTGGCACAGCTGTAGCCACCATGGGAATGCTTTGTACAGCAGCCTATGTTCTGACAATGGATATGTTTGGACCAATAGCTGATAATGCAGGTGGAATTGTGGAAATGAGTCAACAGGTATAATTTTTATGAGATTAACTGTTCATGAACATATTCATTTGTCATTATTGTTAATGTTGAATATCATTAGTCACTTCAATTTGGAGAGGCTGAAATTTAAATATAATGGCTTGGGACAGGTCTTTTGCTTCTGAAATCTAAATAACAAACAATTATATAGAGCATTCTTCCTTGTATTTATATTGTGCAATGTAACACAGCTGCCAGGTTTATACATCAGCTGTATAGTAATCTGCAATTTTTTTTCCTTGCAGCCTGAAAGTGTGAGAGAAATCACAGATCTACTTGATGCAGTAGGAAACACCACGAAAGCAACCACCAAGGGCTTTGCAATTGGGTCTGCTGCACTGGCCTCTTTTCTTCTATTCAGTGCCTACATGGATGAAGTGTCATCTTTTGCCCATCAAACTTTCAATCAGGTACATGTTTTCTCTGTCAATCTTCATGAGATTTGAGTATACTTATTACTGGTCCTTCTTTTTAAGTATTTGTGTAAGCTCTTTTCATGATATCTGGTGTAGTTTATTTAGATCTCAAGTTGTTTTGAGGGAAACCTCTTGTGCAATCATTTTATTTTATCCTTTAAAGACAGATCATTATCCCATGACAGAGGCTAACCCCTCTTCCCAAAGAGTGAAGAGCTTAACAATGTATGGATTTCAATGTCTATTGCAGGCACGGAAAATCTTTTAGTGTACTGGTTTATGCCAAGAACTTCGATGTTTCTAACTTTGGACATAATTATTGACTCATATTTCTTATATGGGTGTGGCATAATAACTCTAGTTACTGAATTTTGACCCATAACTTTTGACTCACTTGAATTCTCCACCCACCCCATTGTACCTTGGCACACAAAGTCCCTTTGCAGCCATTATTTTTGTCTCCACCGGTACATGCATGCCGGCATTTTTGTACAAAATATTGGCACAAATAATATATTTTTACAAATCATGCAAGCTCTGGATGTGTTGTACCCAAAATAAATTTTTGGCATTTCTGTGTAAATTGAGTCAAACCAAACATAGCGTCTTTGTGGGTTTCTATCAAGGAACACGTGCAAAATTCTGAAAAATTGAAAATTAGGGTTTTTTGCCCCTTATTTTTAGGGAAATCCCCAAAAATAGGACCTTACCAAAAATGATTGAAAATGATTATGATAGGGTTAATTGACTTCATGACCACATTGGTCAAGTCAGAATCATCAAAAGACACGTTTTACTCTGGTGGGTCTATTTTTGTTTTTTAGGAACAAAGTTAGGAGCTTTGCAGCCATTAATTGCAGATTGGCTAGTACCAGGTGCTGAAAGCTAAACTTCAAAAGCTTAAATGACGCAACCATGGCGAAAAAGGATGAAAAAGATGCTATTTGATGAAGGAGATTCTCAAAACCGGAAAATGCCAAAATTTGGCTAACTCTGGAAACGTTATGAAGGAGAAATCACTCAACATGCTAAAAGAGCCCTTTCTAGAGAAAAGCGCCCTTCAATCTCAAGGGTCAAATATAGCTTGTTGAATCATCCAAGGCAGTCATCTATGGCGTTCTCCTACTGGCTCGACAACGGAACAATCAGCAAGATCATTTGATAAAGTGATCACTGGCGAATGTCAGCATAGCACAAAGAGGTAGTTATGAAAATCATCAGAAATGATTGTCCAACATGGGAAAAGGCACCCTTTTCAAGCAAAGGCGCCCTTGAATGAAATTGTCAAGATATGATGAGTTGAGAAATGTCGCCTTCAAGAGATCTCTTCTATCCCATTGTAGCTCGACAACGAATCTGTAATCATGAGAATCCGACAAGTCAAACCATTGCAGTGAGAGGTGCCCTTTTCAGTGAGAGGTGCCCTTACATTAAGGGACCTTTAACTGACTTCTGTAACTTGAAACTCCAGTCATCTTTTGAGGAGCAGAGCTGGTTACCTAATGAGACATCAAACGAGATTATCCAATTCTCCGATCAACGGGAATTCTGAATCAAAGCACAGGAGGTCAGAATGAAGAGATTGAAAGAACAAATATCAAAAAATGACCAAGGCAAGGAAAAAGCGTCCTTTCTTGAGAAAGGCGCCCTTCTTTTTAGTGTCACAAACTTAGCTTTTTGGCTTAATGCCTCCCAGGCAGGTTTACTCAGCACAGATCTAGCTACTCAATGAATCTGTCGTCAGCCTCTCAGCATCATCTGATCAACTTGAAACGAGGGGCAAACAAAGATCATTTAACATGAAAAATGATAAAAAAAGGACTCAAACTCAAAAGGGACGCCCAAAAAGGTCAAAGGCATGTTTTGTTGACCAAATAAGATATTTTGGAGGCAAACTTGGCCAATTCACCCCACAATCAGTGGAAACCTACCTTTTGAACTCCAGATGAAGCCAAATCAGGTTTAGATCATGAGTTAGGCTCCCAAACTTCATGGATTCAAGCACAAATCTCTATATGATCAAGCCTAGGCATCCATTATGCTCATTTCTTTGCAGGTTGAGGGTTTGAACAGCAATAAGCTCTCCAATGATGTTTTTCAAGATCTAAAGAAGGTTCTTCAATCGTTCTTCGTGATTTTTTGAAGATCAGTGATAGGGAAAGTTTGTCTTTTCAGAAGGTGCATCCAGCAAAGAATTTTCTCAGAGAGGGCAGCAATAACTTATATTCTTCCTCTCATCTTCCTCTTCTATTTTGTCTAAAATTCTTGCATGTCACAAAAAACAACAGACTACCACAGATCCGACCAACTGGGTATGATTAGCATAATTTTCCAGTAAAACCCATCTCTTCAAATTTCCAAAAACAACAAACTTGTTGCCCCTATTTTTAGGGATTTTTTTGGAAAAGTCTCAGAATAAAAAATCTAAGGAACTGGGTTTGTTCAGAATTGAAGCACGAACAAAACCCATGTGCTAGATTTTTCCCGGAAAAATACTTCTCGGTGGGTGGCTATTTTTAGGGGTTTTCAGAAGTTGTCTTAACATATCTGTGTTTACAGTCAACGATCGAGTTTTTCAGAATATAGTGCACTCAAGTTGAAATCAAGACCAAAATGGTCCTACTTCACAAATTTCTGAAAACACTCGACACAAACATGCATCAAGAAAAGTCCGTAGTCAAGATTGGACGCCTTGGGAGGCGTTAATGACATCACTGTTCACACCATAGCCAAATACGGAAGGTAGTCATTCCAAACATAGAGCTGCCACCGGTTACTACCACACTACCTTCCACATTCCATGTCAACAAGGCTAGATGATGCAGTTGCAAAGAAGATCAAATATCAAAAGCAGTTTGCAAGAGGTAGAAAAAGTCAACGACTGGTCAAAGGAGTTGTTGACTCAAGATGATGAGGTGTCAGACACCTAGTTGGGACGTCCTACCCTCCAAATGGCATTTATGATACTTGAAGTTGTCTTGATGCCTCTTTCCAAGTCAACTCAAAAAGACATTAAATGTAATTGGAGTTAACTTGATGCCCCTTTCCAAGTTAACTCCACATCCCACAAATCATGCATTGTCAAATCCCACTGATTAAGGATGTCTAATTGACTTCCATAATTTGTGGATCTTAGATCTCCACTAAATGTGGATGTCTATTTTGGAGGCATACTTTGTATTAAAGTTCACCTTTAGTTTAGTTTCAGTCAACTGAAGTAGTTTCTAGTTGACTCTTTGTTTAGTTT
>VDFB02290189.1:0-11273 GCA_007258455.2 Sequoia sempervirens | reverse complement strand
TCACCCTCATTCTCTCCTCAAGGGCGCATTTGACCCCTTGTACTTTCAATTTAGCAATCTTAAACAAATTTCAAGGCCACCTCTTTGTCTTCTCAAGCTTGGGCGCATTTCCCTAGGCAAGCTTCCATTTTTCAATGCCTTAGTAGAATTTTCATCTGTCTTCAGCTTCTCAAGGTGAATTTTGACCTGTGAACTTCAAATTTCAAGTGCTTAGAGAATTTCCCCCAACCTTCAGCTTTTAAAGGCGTTCTTCACTCGCTGGACTTGAAAATTTATCAATTTCAGTGAATTTTATGCTCTTTGTCTGATTTAGGGCAACTCAATCATGCTAACCCTAATTTGCTATTTTTGGAAAGTTTTTCAATTTTGCACTTCAAGCTAATTCCAAGCTCCAAAAAAGGCTTGATTTTGCTTTGTTTTGAACCTCGGGATGTGTTTGTGCTACTGATGCCTGATATTTGCCTGTACCTGCTATTTTTAGCAACGTGCTAAAAATAGCAACTGCTAAGAAAGTCTTCAAATTTTGCGTGTTGATTGCTTGAAGGGTGTTGATTGTGACTGAACGTCGCTTCTGCCTGGCTTTCGTGCTCTGCCCTTGAATTTAGGAAACCCTAATTTCTCTACCCAAGCCTGCTAAAAATAGTAAGTGCTTGATTTTCCATCTTCTGCAATTTCGTTCAACTTGAAATTACGCTGGGATGCTGCTGTTGTTGACATTGGCGCGTTCTTAAGCCCGACTTCCCTGCTTGTTTAAGATTTACTATAAATAGTAAGTACTCGTTTACCTTCAAATTGCAATGAACTCCTTGAAAGCGGTCGCGATGGTTTACGGTTTTCAAAAGTGGAGCTTTTTACCCCTCTTTTTGGGTCCCGAAGCTGGAAACCCTAATTCATCTTGCATGCATATCAAACAATCTCTGTTTGTTCTCGTTTTTGTTGTATTGCGATCAACTCGTGATTCTGAAGCGCTGGGAGGCGGCTGCCGGGATGCATCTGCTAAAAATAGCAAGTTCCTTAATAAGTGACTATCTCGGTTTGCATGTCATATCATTGCGAAGCTCTCAAAAAACCCACAAGGAATATGCAGACATGCAAAAGAAACCCTGACATGCAAACCCTAAAAATAGCCTCAGAAGACTGAATTCTGAAAGTTGTCGTCTCGTTTTGCATGTCACACCATCACGAAGGTCTCAAAAAACCCAGAAGGAATATCCAGACATGCGTTGAAAAACTCTTCATTTAAGCCCTGAAATCTGCTCCGGAAGCTGAACTGCCTAAAATAGCAAGTTGCCTGTTTTAGCTCAAATTTTGCATGCGAGTAACTTGACATGTTCTGAATGCAGTGTGACTGTCGGAATTTCAAGAGCGCTGACGGAATACCTGGAATTACGCACTTACTAAAAATAGTAAGTAATCAGAATTTGACGAAACTTCAGTGGAAACTTGCTGGAAACATACTGACACCAATGTTAGCCTCAGATTTCAATTTATTCACTCCGTTTGACCACAAATTGGCAAGTAAGTTCAAAACCCTAATTTTTCGGACTTGGCCAAAATTCAAGTTTAAACTCAATGACAGGCATAATCCCGGAAAGACAGACAATAGAAAAGAGAGACAACAACAAAACGACCGAAAAGCAAAGCCAAAATTAGGGGGTCCCCATTTGCAATGGGGAAGGCGTGTGTATCTAACATCAGGACAAAAGAACTCGGGAGAAAAACTAAAATTGAAGAAGTTGAAGAAGGCAAAGGGTTTCTGAGGGAAAGCTCGAGTCCGCCCAAGAGCAAAAACCGAAGCGTAAGCCAAAGCTGTAGTCAAGAACGCACGAAGGGAGAGTGGGAAGAAATAGCACGACACCTACCGCTCCCGGACAAAGTGTACACCGACCAAGTCAAAGAGTCGTCCATACCATCAACGTCAGACGAAGGAGAACCCACCAACCTCGCCATTGGCAAACCATCATCGTCAGACAAAGGAGAAAGCGAAGGAGAATCCACCAACCTCACCATTAGCAAACCGTTTGGACCATCACCGTTGGACGAAGAAGGTACACTGTCGGGCGAAAGGGAAGGCAAGGAAGAAACTACCAACCTTGTCGTCGAAGAACCATGTGCACCATTAAAGTCGGCCAAAGGGGAAGGAGAGAGAGAACCTACTAACAGTCTGACAAAGACCATACACTAGATTGAAGACTTGACACTGACAAAAGAATCAAACATTGGAAGATCAAAGTCGATAACGCCAAGACGAAGGGAGCATCGAAAGGACCTTGAAGGCAACCTGAGGGTGAAAAACGTTGAAGAGGGACGAGTGAAGGATTGTGATGTGTCTGATTGTGCAGGGAAAGCATCGAAACATACAAACCAAAACTCTCCAAACAAGTTATCATCACAGAGAGTGCAACAGGGAGGCAAGATGGTGACTCCCTCAGCAAGTTTGAATGTAGAGCGGCAGAAACTTCCAAAGTCACTGGAAACAAGTCGGAGGACCCTGCAAGACATTGTAAGACATGTGACAAAATCTAGGTAGCAAACGGTCAAGATGACTAAGCGTATTGGCTGAGAGCATTTCCAACAACTCTCAGAGGAATAGCCATAGACTAGTACATAGAATAGGAAGAAGCTCATAAGAATACATGGGATGCATTGAAAAGAGCATTCCAAGAGGAATTCAAACTCCTAAGAGATGAAAATGAAATTGTGGCGGAGATCTACAATACCAAACAAGGGAAGCACAAGAATGTGCAAGCCTATAATCATAAGCTCAAGGAATTACCAGTGAAATTAGAGAACCAACCAACCGATGGACTAAAGTAAAGATGGTCCATCGAAAGATTGATTCCTTCGTTGAGGAATAAAATGAAAGTAGTGCCTCTGTCATCGTACGTCGATGCCCACAATCAAGTGATGGACATAGAAAGTGAAGATAAAGTGTCCTCATGTAGTAAAAGAAAAACAAAGGAAGATGGAAGTTAGGATGACAATAGAGATGACGAATCAAGAACAGTACAAGCACTTCGGAGGGACATGCTCCAAATGATGTAAGAATTGAAGGCAGAGAAAGAAACTAACAAAGAACTATGGTGTACTGAGTGCAAAATTGAGGGGCACACAAAAGGTAATTATCCTAAAAAGATGTTTTGTGAGATTTGTCAAGTTATGGGTCATTCAATAAAGGAGTGCCCATACAATTTGAAGACGAGGCGTATACAAGTACTCTTTATGCAAGGAGAGGAGTCCTATTGACATGGTTTTGGCGACTACACCAACACAAAATAAAGTCGCCAACGGCTACTCTATCCTCTCTTGAACAAAGTTTCCTGCATGCTAAGATTGCAAGATAGATCATACATTTAACTCCAAGGTTCCTTTAATGCGAATAGTCTCAGTTGGCTTGATGTGATTTTTGCTGGTATTTCAAGGGGACTTACACAATTGTTCAATAGTTGACAGCAGACAGCGGACTAAGGGCTTTCATGTAATTCGAATGGTTTGGCAAGTGAGCACAAGTTTCCTAATTCTAACCAGAAATGAACTGAAATTAAATGGGTGTAAGGCCTAAGAAATTTATGTTCTACTCTAGGGCGTGGGACATGGCGATCAATTCTTACGGACTTCAACTGGGCCTTGCTTTGCCTCGCTTCGGACAACTTCCACAAAACCGGTGCAATCTTCAGAGGAGTAATGAAGAATATTCAGATTATAATTCAACATACATGTACCATCACAACGATGCATACAAGCATACGAACCACAATCGAAGTTAAGTTTGAAATAATTTCCAGTTGACCACGCAAGGCAAACTCACCATCAGCAAGTTGCTAGGGGTATGGATAAAGAGAAGCCACTTCGATCAAACACCACAAATCCAAAGTTACTAAGTACTAGCATAAAATGAAATCTACTTTACTTTAAGCTATTTCAAGTTGCTACGTGAATTGGAAGGACGAAGAAGCCTTGACAACTACTCATAACAAAGAAGAAATCACCATCAATGAAGAACTCTTTTATTATGAAAGCATTCACGACAACTTCTTACAAAGTATTCAAAGGGAAGACTTTCCTTCCTTTTCAATCTAAACTACTCTACTTTCTACTCTATCAATTTCTCTCTACTCCCTCTCTGCTATCCTAACTCTGATCTAATTCTAATGAGTACAAATGAGGGGGACTCCCCCTTTTATAGATGGCCACGTCCAACGGACGGCTCAGATTACAATCGGCTGGATGGCCCAGATTGTGCCACCTCAGCCCTAAACAAGATTCACCCCAAAAACTGCCACAATGGAGAGTGGGGCAATAAATGAGCAATTAATGGCCGCCATCTTCTAGAAGATTCCCGTTTGTAGACGCGTTCACACTGTTCTCCATCTTCTTCTTGACGTTGTTCTTCAACTTCTTCTTTGTCACTTGAGTTATACTAAGTCTCAACACTTAGCCATTTTCACAACTTTTCTTCCTTCGCGGTTGAAATGTAGTCTCGGAGTATTTTCTTCATCACTTAAGTCATCATCGCCTGGTCTCGACATTTTTCCTGCAAAACAAATAAGAGAAGAGCATCAGGACACTTCATAATATAAACTCACCTTATTTACCCGATTTTCGCACTTTAACTTCCAAGGGTTCATCGTCTTTCTTAGCCAACTTCATCTTCAACGTCTTTATGCCTTAGCCAAATTTCAACGTCCTAAGGGCGCATTTTAGAGATGCATTTTAAAATCATCTTTGAAAGTGCCAGCTTCAACTATATCTTCTTCACTTTTCCAACTGAGGCGTTGACAATTTTGATTTCATTCATCTCCGGCTCAAGAAGATTATCCTCACAAAGAATTTGAGCAAATTCACCTAGGTAGTTCCTTTCAAACTCATCGTCTGGAGCATTTTACCTTGAAAACACATTTTCTTCAAATTTGCCTTAGAAAATTTCACAATTCAAGTGCCGATTAAATTCTTCACCCAAAAAGCATTGGTGAAGTGCAGAAGACATGGAAATCCATTTCTCATCGAAGATCATCAGTACCCAAAAGAAAATTTTCTCGAAAACGTGATGAATCCATGGGTACACAACGAACGGGTTCATTTAGATTTTTAAAATTTTGAACCTTAGAAAAATATCTCCTTACGAAATTTAAATCCGTTCTTCATCTCTGAACATCTTGTTGCTCTGGCTCGAAAATTTATTTTTTTTCAATCCTGCATTGCCAGCATTCTTTGACTCCATCACTGGAGAATTCATTCGTGCTCCAAGAAAAATTTCATCACCTTCATGTCTAGGCATATTTTCTAAAGGAAGAAAATATTTTACCTTAGAGAAATTTTAAATCATTTAGCATTTTGAAAATTTTGCCTCGAGAAATTTTTTAATTTCATCTTCACCTTGCCTGTGAGGAAAATTTATTTCATCAATTTATTTGGAAAATTTTCCTGAAGGCACATATCATGGAAGATATTTAATCCCAACGCCTAGCATGTTTTATTTTATTCACCACCTTATGCCTTGGGCGCATATCACACTTCCATTACTTTAGGCGCATTTAGCTTATTAGATTTCCACGCTTAGTAATATTCTTCATCTCCATTTCCAGCGCCTAGGATCAACTTTGTTTTCACCAGCCTTGTATTTTACCTCACCACCTTAGGCGCAAATGACACTTGAAGAAGAACATTGACCACGCCTAGCATATTCTATTCACCCTTTACCTCTGGCGCATTTCACACATGCTGAAGGATATTGAACTTTACCACACCCAGCATTATTATTCATCTCCACCTTCAACGCCTAGGTGATACTTTATCTCCTTCTTTACCTTGTTTACCACCTTATACTCACCTTTACTCACTTCAATCTTGGGCGCATATTAGCATGTGTGAAGGATGACCCTTGGGCTTCCTTATTTTTGTCTTCACATGGCCTCTTTTGGGCGCATTTGAGCATGCATGGAGGATGAACTTTCAAACGCCACCTTGCCTCTTATGAACTTGGGCGCATTTTGCCATTGGTAGAGGAGAATAACACATTTCCAACGGCCAGCCTTGACTTGTTGACTTCTAAACATGGGCGCAAATAGCATGGTGAGGTGGATGAGATTCTAACGCCCTTGACTTCTTCTTTAAATCTTTGACCCCCTCCTTGCATGGGCGCAAATGACACATAGAGGAGGATATTTATACTTAGAAATTATTTTTGAAGTCATCCACCTTGGGGGCGCATTTAGCTGTGTGGTGCATAAAACTCTTTGACTCCTTTGACTTGTTTGTTGGGCGCATTTGCTACTTGATGAAGGATGGGCGCAAATGGAGGGTGGTGGAGGATTAGTCCATGCCTTAGAATTTTTTATGCTTCACTAGCTCTTCTTTGGGCGCATTTTAGCTAGGCAGGAGGATGAAACGCCTTTGGAATAATTTATTTATTTTTTTGTGTATGCATGACTTGAGGTGGGCGCATTTAGACATGGCAGGAGGATAAAGATCAACACTTAGAAAAAAATTTCTGACTCCAGCTGAAGGTGGGCACATTTTCTTGGTGGTGCAAGATGAAGTTCCAAACTTAGTCACTTTTTCTTCGTCTTTGCCAGTTCCTCCATGCCTTACTATAAATAGTAAGTCCCTTGATTTTCACACTTCAGAAGCTCAGATCGTTTTGAAATTTTAAACATTGTTTCTTCACGACCTCATCAACCTGTTGACACTGCTATTTCGGGTTGGCCTGCTATTTTTAGCCCATTTCTGAAGGTGGTTTGCTATTTATAGTAACTGCCTGCTTCTGATACCTCCACAACTCCGTTTGGTTTGAAATTCGAATGATGCGCTCCTCACCACGTGACCTGCCTGTTGGCATCGGCACCCGCTGCTGACTTTCTATTTTTAGCCCATTTCTAAAATGACTTACTATAAATAGTAAGTGCTTCGTTTGCCCTAAAATTTTATCAGCAGATAGCTTGAGAGATGCTAATCGCGGTGGTATACACCGGTTTTCGAAAATTCTGACTTTTTACCCCTCTTTTTGGGTCCGTGACTAGAACCCTAATTCATCACTTACATCGTATCAAAGCGACCCAGCCGTTTGTCCTGCGTTTGTTGCATTCGCGATGGGTTGTGATTCTGAAGTCTTGGGAGGCGTTGCTGACATCGCTAAAAATAGTAAGTTCTGAATGAGTGATTATCTCTGTTTGCATGTCACATCACTGCGTAGCTCTCGAAAAACCCATAAAGAATATGCAAACATGCAAACCCTAAAAATAGCCTCGGAAGGCTGAACTCTGAAAGTTATCATCCTGCTTTGCATGTTACACTGTTGCGAAGGTCTCTGAAAACGCAGAAGGAATCTCCAGACATGCGTTGAAAAACTCTGCATCCAAGCCCTGAAACCTGCTCCGGAAGCTGAACTGCTAAAAATAGAAAGTTGTCCGTTTCGGCTCAAATTTTGCATACGAGCAGCTTGATGTGTTCTAGACGCAGTGTGACTGTTAAAACTTCAAGAACGCTGAAGGAATGTCCTGAATTACACACTAAAAATAGTAAGTTGTCAGAATTTGATGAAATTTTAGTGGAAGCTTGCTGGAAGCACACTGACCTCAGTGTTAATCTTTGTTTTCAATATATTCACTTTGTTCGACTTTAGACTGACCAGAAAAGTACAAACCCTAATTTTCAGACTTGGCTAGATTTTTACGTTTAAGCTCAATGACGGGCACAATCCTCGAAAGGCAGACATCTGAAAAGAGACAGAGAGAGAGAGAGAGACAAAAACCGAAGCCAAAAGACCAAAATGGAGCAAAAATTAGGGGTCCCCATCTTGAATGGGGCGATGTGTGAAAAGGTCACAACAAGTCCACTCCATTGAAGCCACATAATGCATCTCAAGGCAACTATTGAAATCAAAGAGTAGGACGAAGCCAAATACAACATGACCCCAAAGGACACCCTATCATACAATGCCGACAATGTAGCGAATGGGGACACTTTGCAAAAGACTGCCAAAACAAGCAAGACAAAGTGCAATTATTGTGCAATTGGTATGGACCTAGAAACCACAAAGACATTAAATGTTTGAAGCAAATGGCTAGTGTCAACATGATTGATGTAAGGCATGATGAAGTATTCACCATTACTCGTGCCCAAGCAAAGAAGGTTGTGTATCTGAACTCATGTACAGAAAAAGAAAGGCTTCGTGAAGCAAGGGCCGAAGTGGAGAATGCTATGGACAACAAACGACGCCACTCAAATGCAAATGCAATTACGGTAACAAACCAATTACAATCCGAGAAAAATATTGCACAAGTACTTCAAGCTACTGTACCAAAAAAGTAGTGGATTTATTACAAAGTATTCTTGGACTTCAAAATGTTATTGTATAGGGGGAGAATGAGATGGTGGATGCTACAACCCAATCAGAATCTAGTGAGAATGAAGAACCAATAACTGAACCTCTATTCTTGGACGACCAAGTGATTGATCCAATGTTACTGACAATTAACACGACAAAGAAACCAGTAGTGGTGAATATGGAGATCCTTGGAAGGAATCTCACCAATACAATTGTTGATGGCAGGGTCTGGTGTGAATGTACTTCCAGAAAACACTTGGATAAGTCTCGGCAAGCCGACCATTTGGCCACCAACTTTTCAACTGGTGGGTGCAGATCAACAAGGTATTAAGGTACTTGGAGTTTTAATGGGACAAAAGGTAATTATTGGAACTCAACATTTTTGTTAAACTTTGTGGTCATCTCACTAAGAAAGCATATGACACATTGTTAGGTCGGGGTTGGTTGGTGGTAGCCAAAGCCGATCACAACTAGAAAAAGAATACAATCTCCATTGAGAATAAGGGTCGGAAGTATATAATTGATTTGAAAAACCAATCAATCAGTAAGGAAGCAACCTCCTCATATTCGTCAAATTCAATCTCCGGAGAAGAATGGATGGAGTGTCAAGGTCCAATGGATCCAAACGACGAAGGAATTTTGGAGTTACAATCATGTTCAAACAATGAAACAAATTATCTTCATGGCCTATTTCATTGGCAAATGGAGGATTATGAGGTCTTTCTATCAACTTGTAATTTTCTCGAAGCTACAACTCTTAGTGAAGAGCAATCAATGAAAAATGATTTTGGAAAGTTGGATAGTTTATGTGTGTGATATGCAATCCATGGTTGGCAAAAGACGACAATTGCAACAAAGGTATCCAACTTCGTAGAAGAGCATAAAATAATGGATGGTACATCTCAGAGTACTAAGAGCAAAATATTTAGAGTGGAGCGTACAAATATTCGTCAAGTCAAATCAACTTCACAAAAAAATAACAAAAAAAGAAAGAGAAATTTAGAAAATAAAGAAACAATGGAAAGGACAAAGCAAAAATATTATTTGGCAATTGAAGGAGAAAATATTAAAAAGTTTGACTACATGGCCGATTACATAAAATGACTACAAAGCCCGACTACATTAAAAGGTCCGACTATATAGTACGACCAACATCTTATCATATCATAGGGCAAAGAGAAATATGGCAAGTTGTGCACATCGTATGGCAAGGAGAAGGGAGTAACTTGTATACCATACAAAGGCATCAACCTCTTCACATCGTATGACAACTTCAATTGGTACAACATCATGGTATGACATCACTCAACATGACACTCAAGCACATCATACAATTTGTTCACATAGTACGGAAATTATTCATTGTACGGCCTGGTTTCCCTCTGATATTACAGCGACTGCTATCTTCACACCATATGATACGGTCATTATATAGTACGGCTCATCACTGGCTCAGTCACAACGCAAGTCCTAACATACAACAAGCAATTCATTCCATTGTACCGACAACAACCTCACTCATCGTATGGCATCATCGGTGATCAAAAGCATAGTACATCATACGACTGTCTCAGAAGGGTTACACCGTACAACGTCCCCATCTCCTCAACATACGACATCTTTTGCTCACCATACGGCATTACTATCTCAACAACGTACAACTCAAGAAAAACTCAATGAAGTTTAACGTCGTACAACAAACATTGACGAACTATACGGCATCATTTCCATCCATCGTACAGCATACATTGCAGTCCTGCAACGTATGGAAAATATTGAATTCCGACATCGTACGACGTATATTGAAGTCATGCATCGTATGACATACAAACAACATCAAAGTGCACGGCATATATTGAAGTCTTGCATCGCATGATGTACAAACAACATCAGAGCATACAACTTGAGAATTCCTAGGTCGTACGGCATGCAAACAGAGAAATATTGCACCATACAAATTGCAGAGTTAGACACCATACAACAGAACCATGTATAGCGGTTGAACATTGTACAACCCTTCAAAGTATGGCATCCCCAATTAAAACACTGCAAAATAGTAAAATACGAAAAATCGCATATTAATTTTAGTGTACGATTGGGCCCCATCGCCAGAATTAACTCTTGCATTGTACGGCCCAAACCCAGAATCCACATTGTACTACCATCAACCATCATACGGAAAATTCCTTCCCTAGTTGTCGTCATACGTTAATTAAGCAGAGTGAAAACTCTATTTTTTGGCTTTGTCAATATTGTTTGAAACCTCTTAAAAAATAATGAAAATGAGTTGCCCTCGGACCCTGAGAGAGGTGTTGCCCCTCGACCCCGCTAGGGGTGCTACCCCCAGACCCCCGCAAGGGGCACTGACCCTTGACCCCGCTGGGGGCGTTACCCCCAAACTGTGAATGGTAAAAACATTCTATTCTATTACAGAAATATGAGTACATTAAATAGGAACAACAAACTACTGTAGTTATTTAAGAGACCACCTACATTTACCTACCTACAACTATAGACAGAGATAAAGATATTTAAACTAACTAAATACATTATCATTGACCATTAACTAAAATAGAGAAATATTATTCTAACACCCTCCCTTAATGGTGAATCTGTCAACAACACCAAGTTGCCCCCTGAATTTGACAAACTTATCTGGGCTCAGAGACTTGGTGAGAATATCTGCAGTCTAATCCGCTGTCGGAACATACTGCAACTGAACTAATTCGTCTTCTACCAGCTTGCGGATGTAGTGACAATGAAGCTCAACATGCTTGGTACGTTCATGGAAGACTGGATTTTTGGCCAATTTGAGCACCCCTTGATTATCAGTGTACAAGGGAGAAGGTCCTGCTTGTGACATGTGCATGTCAAAAAGCATCCTGCGGAGCCAAACTACCTCACATGCTGCCTTAATGGTTCCTCGATATTTTGCTTTAGTCGAGGA
>VDFB02290188.1:86927-134543 GCA_007258455.2 Sequoia sempervirens | reverse complement strand
CTTTCTAATTTTAGAAACTTTCTATTTTTAGCAGGCCCGATGTCCTGAAAAAAAAAATTTGATTTTGATAATTTAATCGAGAAAAGGTTCATTGTTCAAGATTATTAAATTAATGCTTTTTGGGGGAGAATATTAAATATGTTGGAAATAAATTATTAAATCAATTTTGGGTGTGACTTCTTGAGGAAGATTGATTTTTGCTTTTTTGGCATTGGTAGTGGTGCAAGATGAGGTTTCTTCTTTTGCAGCTTTTTCCGGGTGCATGATTTTGTGCTTTCAACACTTGGCTTGAGAAGTTACAAGTCTTCACATGCAAACCACTCATTCTAGGTGTTTGGATTTGGGGCTGCAAGGTTTGGCATCCTTTATTACTTGTTTTGGCAGTTTGGATTGAGTTTATGCTTGTTTTCTCTATTCACAAGTTGTGGCTCTCCTACAGAGGCTAATAAACCATTGTAGGGATAATCTCTAAGGCTGGAAAACCAAGGAGATTTGGACTCAGGGACAGTGGCTCTGAGGGTCTACAGGTGTGACTTCACACAGAAGTTGCATTGGTGCTGAAAGATGGCTTTATGTGGATTGTTTGGTTGAGTTATTTGGCAAGGTTTGTATTTTGGAGTGCTCAGATTTTGGTAGAGTTTTAGAATGCTGTTGTTATCAGTTTGGTAGTTGTTTTATCAAAGTTTGTTCGTGTATTTTTGCTACCCAGACTCCATTTAGAGTGCTGGTGATTTTGTAATTGAAAATACAGTGTTTTAGTTGCAATTTGTGGGTTTGTTTGCCCATTTTCATTGTGCAAATTGCAGCAGAGTTTGGATATTTGTTTGCTGCTATCATGAACAGAAAATTAATGATTTTAAACTTGTAATACCAGCAGCAAGTCGTGATTTTTCCTTTGGCACAATATTTTATGTTAAAAATGAAGAAAATGGTTGATTTTTCATTGCATCCGATTTCCTCTTTTGAGAGTTTTTGAGCAAATCTTTGATGGCAGATTTAAAATGTTTGTAAGGGATATTACAATACTTCCTTTTGCTCCTTAAGTCTATTGAAAGCCTTCTTTTTTGTAGATCATGTCCCTACACTAGAAATGGTGTTAGTGCATATGCATGATGCCATAGATAAGGTTGTTTCAAGCCTAGTTGAAAGCTCATCCATTGTTGAAGCTTTTGCACTCCACAAAACTGCTTCAGTTGCTGCTGCTGCTCACCCTTCCCTTTCTTCTTAGGACACTGAGAAGCATAATGGCCATTCTTGTGGCATTTGAAGTTCACTTGATATGGCTCAAGTTTTTCTTCCCCTATTGAAAAGAATTAGAATCCTCCTCTCCCTTCTGACCCTTCCCAAGTTCTCCTTCCTTACCACCTTTCCTCATTTCTCTAATGAGAGCTTGGTTCTAATTCTCTTCCGCTTTGCCCAAAACAGTCTCTTGTCCAAGGTCTCCTCTTCAATAAAATCCTCCCAAAGCTTCTCAAAAGTGGAAAGCTTCTCGCAAGCATAAACACTTTGAACAAATGGGTTCTAAGGTGAGGAGAACCCAATTAGAACTATGAGTACCAATTCATCATCATCCACTTTTACCCCTATTGCAGCAAGTTGATCTCGAAATTCAATGATCTTTGTAGTCGGTGTACAATGTCTATTGTTATGTTTCGCTAAAATTGGCTATTTGACTATGTATTAATTGGTTGTAGGCTTTGGGTAGTTAAGCATCGGTTGATTGATGGTTGTGTTCTTCTTGGAAACCGTCAGGTACTTTAAATAGATTGTGTATCATCAAGTAAAGTAGTATGATCTAGTCGGATCGACTCTGATCCTTGGCTGACCATCTTTGGTCTTCTTCTGTAATAAGTTCATGTGCAAATAAAGATATATTTTACTCATATATTTGGTATGCATTGCCATCTCTATTAATAATTATGTATTTATTTTATCAGATAGAGTAGTAAACATTTGGCATCGTTTCCTTAAACAAATCATGTCAAATTTGAGAGATTCATGCCCTTAGACCCCAACAAAGACTGGAAGAGACCACAACGTGGTCAAGATTAAGAGATCAAAGTTCAAACAATCTTTAAGGATCATTGAGCAAAGAGAACGAGGAAGAAGATTACGAGAAACATTTGAGAAAGCTACAACCGTACGATTCCCAAGTTAGAGCCGAGAACACAATCAAGTTGAAAAGTCAAGACAACCTTCTCTAGACGATGGAAGTTGGGAGACTAAGTCATAGTCCTTCCAAAATTGTACGAGAGTAACCTTTGGGGCATTGAAAGGTTGTCAATCGAAGGAGAAGAAGTTGAGCCAAGGGTGTCTAGAAGAAAATTTGAAAGCGAACAGGTACACAGAAGGTTGAAGCCGAGGGAAGAGTTGAGGATTCCTACGTGGCTGAGAGCGCGAAAGAAGCACCGGAACGCCCGAATCAAAACTCCCCAACAAGTAGATTCCAGGCACTAGGTTTGCATCAAAATAAAATCACGGTAAGCCCTAGTGGAGAAAAACAAAAATTGCCCAAGTTTATAGGCAATGGATCAAAGGATCTTGTTAGGCACTATAAGACTTGTGAAACAATCTAGACAACAAATGGGCAAGATGATAAAGCGATTTGGCTACGATCTTTTCCAACCACCTTGCAAGGTGTAGCGATTGACTAGTATACAAAAATTGACCAAGCCTCTCAAAGCACATGGGAGAGATTAAAGAAGGCCTTCAAAGAAGAGTTTAAATTGCTTTGTGATGATAATGAAATAGTAGTAGAAATTTACAATACAAAACAAGGTAAGCACGAAAACATATGAGCTTATAATCATAGACTTAAAGAATTGCTTGTAAAGTTAGAAATAGAACTAGTCAACAGTCTCAAGAAAAGATGGTTCATTGAAGGTCTACTTCCATCATTAAGAAAAAAAATGAACTATCATCCTCTTCCTATTCAAAAGCTTACAATTGGGCAATGGAAACAGAAAGTGAAGATAAGATATGCTCATGCAGTAAAAGAAAAACAGAGGAAGATGTAAGTTTAGATGAAAATAACGACGATGAATTAGGAATGGTACAAGTGCTCCAAAGGGACATGCTCCGAATGATAAAAGAATTGACGACAGAGAAAGAAACCAACAAAGAAACTAACGAACTATGGTGTACTTAGTGCAAAAGTGAGGGGCACACAAAAGATAACTATCCTAGAAAGATGTTTTGTGAGATTTGCTAGGTTATGGGTCATTCAACAAAGGAGTGCCCATGTAATTTAAAGACCAGGAATACACAAGAACTCTTTACATAAGTTGAGGAGTACACTCCACCAAAGCCACAAAATGCATCTCCAAGAAGTTATCGAAATCAAAGAGGACGAAGCCAAATATAGTACGATCCCAAAAGATGCCCTATCATATTATGTTGACAATGTAGTGAATGGGGACACTTTGCAAGAGACTTCTAGAACAAGCAAGACAAAGAGCAATTATTGTTAATAGTACATCTCTAAATATATTAAAAAGCCTAACTATAAAGCTTAACTACATTAAAAGGTCCTCTCACACCGTATAGTGGTTCAATCAATTCCTCCACACGATGTGACAGCATAAAGTACAGGCTCATTTAACAAAGAGAACTCAACGTATGGAAATGTGAAGTATGCTCAACGAAGGGAATAAAGCATTTACCTCTTAATCACACCGTACGACCTTTGTAATTGGTACGGTTAAAGAATTTATTCATATGGCACACCTACGGCCTTTCACTGTGCACATCGTACGACATATTCGTGATCGCATCAAACGGCCCATTCTCAACCACTCCCTTGTACAGCAAATTCAACCTTTACTCTTGCAATGTACGGCATCAAAAACTTGCACCGTACATTGTTTGTCATCTACTTGTTGGTACCATACGACGTGTGCAAATATCTTCACCATACGACGTTGATCATTGCCAAAATACTACCTTACGCCATACAAGTTCATTACATCATACGGTGTGTTCTTGATATAGCGTACGTTCAAGACATTTTCTCATCATATGGTCAAGTCAGCATCACTTTTTCATCATACAGCAAAGACACTCATTTATTCAGTGTATGGCCAGTTCACAACATCACTTGCATCACAGCATCCATTGCATCATACACAATCTCCAAAAAATATAGTATGGCCTCAATCTAGTTTTGATGTTCATGGTAAATTTTGCATTGCGTAATTTCCAAGTCGAAAATTCTCCATCGTACGGCCATCAACCATCATACGAGAACTTCCTTCCCTAGTTGCCATCATACATTGGTTAAACACTCCAAAATTTCTAATTTTTGTCTTTGTCAGCATTGATTTTTACCTCTTAAAAAATCATGAAAATAATGTACGCCCCTTGACCCTACTGTGGGTGTTGCCCCCAAACCCCCACTGCACTCATTTGATATGCCAAGTACAGTCTAAACTCAAGTTTGCAAATTACACTTCCAAGTTTGTTTACAAGTCCTTGTCTACAATATCAGCATCAGTTTGGCAAGTCTTCCCTAATGTTATTTGATGTTTACATGTCATCTAGAAAACGACTTTTTCTTTTGGGGGGGGGATGATGTAGTTGGTGTACAATGTCTATTGTTATGTTTCGATAAAATTGGTTATCCGACTATGTATTAATTGGTTGTTGTAATATCCCTTGACAATTCTGACCTCAAAATGTTGATTAGAGGCTCAAGGAATATCGTCAAACACTTTGCATACAACCTCTTTACTTGTTGTTTCTGTGTTTTAGTCTGATTATGTTTGCTTGAAATGATGTCAAATGTGATTTAAATGCTTTCAAATGATTACTAAGATGTCTAGGCAAAGAACTAAAATGCAAATGCAATTCTTTTTGTCTTTTTGAATGCATATATATGATCTCTACATGAAAAATGTGCACCTACAGCCAATTGACATTTCGTCAAATACTTGGCATGCAAACTATTATGCAAATCAAGAGCAATATAGATATGAACATTACATCAAATATTTGGCATGCAACTTATCACTCCTTTATTGATGAACTACCTCAATTACAATGCTAATTATGATTAGCCAAGACTCTTGGCTTTACAATTTAATGTAATTTTCTGAAATCTGAGTATCAATAGCAGCAGCAAGCAATGATATATATATATATATGCTCAAAATGAATGTAAATAACATGCAGAACCTGATTAAGAAGGCACCCAAACCATCCCCTTTATGGCGCCACCCCTATTCTGATTGCTTAGCCTCAATAATAAATTAGTGAAGCCTCAATACGCCCTCCTCAAGCACCAAAATTCGTTGCCACAGCTCCTAGAGTGGAGTGCCCCCTTCCTTGGGTAAAATCGATGGGACATATGGCCTCCACATGTGAAACCGTGGGCTCCAAAGGTGGCTGCTGTTGGACTGTAATTGCAATATCAGACCTCTGATTGGTTCCTAATGATGCCAAAATGTCCTTCTCAAGAGAGCAATTGACTTCCTCACAAAGCAAATAGCATCAGCACATTCCTCAAATCGATTCTTCTCAAATATGCAGCTGTAAGTTATTCTCCAGAATGCTTCAACAAGCTGATATGAAATCTTAATCTTCAAATTTGGCCAAAGGCCACAAAATTTGCAATGTAAGCACAAATTGAACTTCTGATTGAAGCCCACAATTAGCAATAATTCAGCTGATAGTTTCGCAGCCTCAAAATTGCATAACCAATGAGAGTTTTCGTTTCCAATGGCTGGAAATGGCAGAAACCCTAGCTGGCTTCCTCACCAAACAATAACATCAAGCAAATATCAATTCCTAGATGATTAGAAGCTTGGCTAACCCTCCCTTTATACTTTTTCCCAAGGAGAAGTCAATTCATCTAGAAACTTCTCAATTAATAATATAATATTTGCACTTTACAAATATTAAAATATGACTTTACAATATAAAGTGCAAATATAACATTATAACATAACATTAAAATAATTATTATTAAAGTTACCTTTAATAATAATTAAGCATTATATCTCCATAAAACTTCTTATTTCTCCAATTCGATTGAATCCAGGAAATGGAAACTATCAACTGACTACATCTCTGCCACAAAGGACCCCCTAACCATGCTCATTAGCCTACGAGAGTCAGGAATAGGCTAAACCATCCACAAACAACATCAGGCAAAAATGGGGACATTACAGTTGTCGGCTTCGGGTAGTTGTAAACGTTGGTTGGTTGATGGTTGTGTTCTTCTTGGAAATTGTTGGGTCTTTTAAATAGATTGTGTATCATCAAGGAAAGTAATATGATCTAGTCGGATCGACTTTGATCCTTGGCTGGCCATCTCTAGTCTTCTTTTGTAATAAGTTCATGTGTGAATAAAGACATCTTTTACTCATGTATCTAGTCTGCATTGTCATCTCTATGATTAATTGGTGTACTTATTTTATTAGATAGAGCAGTAAACAATCTTCATAGGGTAAGTGGCCATTGTGTCTATTCACTCATGCATGTGGCACTAAGTGATCCGAAATTGGTTTAGTAGTTTGAATTGGAAAGGTTCCATGGTCAGGCACATGCTACAAGTTCACCTGTAGGCCATTCAATCAGTGTTATAAGTGTTGTTCAAGCTGCTGCAGGTGTTGTATAGGCTGCTGCAGGTTTTTGCAGGTGTTCAACATTGCTGTTCCAGGTGTTCTACAGGTTGCTGCAGATGTTTGAACATGCTGCAGGCATTATGTTTGTGTCCTAGATGGTATGAGGCCTCTTGAGGAGTGTTTTCCAACCTTGTGCAGGTTGTTGGGCAACATTCTTCTACTGGAATCATTATTGGGGTAATTCTCATTTCTTTCAGCAATGCAGTGAATGCTTCAAAGAACATACAACAGATGTATGAGTGGAAAAATGTTTCCACAGGTGTCTCGGTGTGGTCTAGAACATTGTCAGGAGATTTGTGGACTCAAATATTCATATCCTATCTTGTAGCAGGACAGTTCTGGACACTAACAACATGCTCGAGGTCATTTTAGAGCAGATTAAAGCAGTTATGATTTTGTCCCTTTTTGGCAGCCATTTGACTTTGTTGTGGTTTCCATCTGTTGTTCCCCCCTTATTGGATGCCATTAGGGAAGTAACCTTTATTTTAACAGGCTGTTCATTTCGTCAAAAGCCATGACTGCCCTTTTTTTTGGCAGTGTCAATCCATTTCTCCATCGGACAGATATGATGAATGGGATGGCAGTTACAATGTTCTCCTGTGCGATGGTACTGGTGACCAGTTTGGACAGTTGCTTTGGGTGACCATTGCAGATTTGGTGTTAGGTATGGCTGGAGTGTCAGCTCTGAGGTATAGGGAAGCAGTCAAAACTCAAAACATCTTGCAAGGAAAGCTAATCAAGGCAAGTTCTTGGTGATATGCAATTGCAAAAGAAGGAAATGTCTCTGCTTTCTGACAACCAAGGTGTCATTAGGTCCAGAAAAATCCAGTCTATCATGCAATGAGGAAGCAAAATCAATTGCATCAGTGTTCCATAATGAGGATGTTTGGTGTTCTGTCCAGAGGATGGAGAAATATAACTGATATATTATGCTAGTGATAAGCAGGTAGCAGATATCTTCAGAAAGACACTTTCCAAGTACAAAATACAGAACAAATAAAATGACACAAGTTCAATTCCTTTGGAATGTAGTGATCCACATTAATGCTAGTTAAAGTTATTCCAAATGTCCACTTAAGACTTACAGAACAAGTAAAATGGCTATAAGTTCAATTCCTCTGAAATATGATGATCCGTGTCAATGCTAGTTAATGTTAATCCAGGTCTCCATTTGAGCCTTACAAAGTCAAATCGTGTAAGTGCCTCAATGACTGGTCTATAAATTCACACGAAGTTATCATTCTAATGGAAGACGCCTTTTTCTAAAAATAAACTAGAGTATATTACTGTATTCTCCTAATTTCACTTGGAAAAAAGACGGTATCAGAAACTTCAAGCTTTGGCAATCCACAATGTAAAAGAACAATCTTCCCCAGAAACTAGCGTAGCAGTTTAGATAACTGAACTTCCAGGCCACACTTTATTCTTTAAGTCAGTTTTCTAAATTCCTATTCCAATTTTTTCAGAAGATTATTCTATGTTTTTTTAGTTTACTCTTCAAACTCCACAATTTCTCCCGGAGATTGTTCTTTTTTCTTTTAATTGATACTCTAAAATGCACAAGTTCTCAAGAAAATTGTTCTTTAAGGCAGATACAATTAACCAGCTTCGTTTCTCTCCCCGGTATTTATTAATACTAATGAACTCCTATCCAAGTTTGTGGACCCTACTTTGTTCTTTGAGTGGATTTTCAAAACTCCTATTGCAATCTCTCAGAAGGATTGTTCTTTAAGTCAGTAGTATCAATCAACCTCATTTCCCTCCCATGTTTATTTAAACTTCTAAACTCATAACATCATTGCGGACCAGATTTTGTTCTTTTAGTCAATCATCCAAACTCCTCGTGCAGTTTCTCCAGAAGATTGTTCTTTTAATCAATCCTCTAAACTCCTCTCGCAATTTCTCCAAAAGATAATTCTTTGTTCTTTTAGTCAATCACCTAAACTTCTATCGCAATTCTCCAGAAAATTATTCTTTATTCTTCAAGGCAAAATATTATCAATCAGTCTCATTTTCTTTGTCCTGCATTTAGTTACACTAAATTCTTATAATCTCAATGGGGGGAAACACAAAAAACAAAATATTGCTTTAACACACCGGAAGATTATCTCGTCCGTCCCGTTTAAACCATGCCTCCTCCTGCCCGATTTCTTCTACCTTGCTTCTCTGACCTTCCTCCACCCTCGCATAAGCACCGTTTCCACCAACATAGCTGTCGAACATAACGGAGCCCGTCGCCGCACCGTTGCTATTTTTCTTCTCAGCTAACGCTAACCTTTTCTCGCTGCCATTAACAGAAACTCTAGCCACTCCGTTGCCATTCGGATTCGAGTTAGAAATAAAAGAAGCAGAGCTTCCCACCTCAAATGCAGCTCCGTTTCCGCTACTGCGACTCGAACCGTTGACCCCGAGAACCACAAGATTCTTCTCATCCGACGAAACTGTTCTGTCATCCTCGGCAAGCGATGCCGACACTTTAATCGCGAGCTTGCGCAGCTTAACTCTGGAGGGAAAGGGTTTGAAACTTGGATTAAGGCCAGACTGTAAGAGATGCCCTGGAGGCGAGCGGGCAATTGTAGTGGCTACAGAGGCAGCCATTGCTGCTCTCTGCCCCTGCTGCTAAAATATTTATTTTCTTACGGAGGTCACAGCTTCAAATCCGCTTGAAGATGTGTTCCGGGTTCAGCAGAAAGAGAAACAAGCTCGGGTATGATGCTGTATTTTAATGACTGGAAACCTGAACGTCGATTCTGCTATTTCTTTTTTTATTTTTCTCGAACTCCATGGATTTTGATTATGCCACATGTGTGGCAAGGCCTTTGCCACGATGTTTTTTGTGTGGATAAAGAGCCGCCATTGGTTCAGCTATTTGGCTGTGATATCTTGTCGTACGCAGAGCATAGCAATCAACGAGGTTCAATCGCATGGTTAGCAACGGCATATGAGATAAGAGGTAAGTTTTGGAAACAAAAGTTAAAAGTTTTTTCCCGTAAACACTATTGGATTTTATTATGTCACTAATTCAAAATGAAAATGAAAATATATGAATTATCGATAGCGAGTGGGAAGAATTTTTTAGGTGGGTAATTAATAATATGTGAGGATTGATAATATATTTGGAGGTAAAGGTTGGGGTGGTTTGAAAATTTTGGGTTTTTTTTTTGTGGTGAGAGGTATAGTTTCAGTGGAAATTAAGTCATAATTCACAATTTTCAAGGTTGGGTGATGTCAATGTGCAAGGAAATGATGATGTAATTTTAGATAGATCGTTTTATAATGTCTACAAGAATGTGAGTAACCCTTTTCATTATTTTATCACTTTTTTGCTTACATTACTAGATGAAAAACTACTGCTCCCCCTACTTTGACTAAATATTCAGAGATGGTATGTCTTTAGGAGGACCCTCAAGTAAATGATGTGCCCTCTACAAGTGTTGGTTTAACTAATGCCTGGGATCTATAGAAGGAGATGGTACAGGTGGTTATTGATGGGTCTACAACTAGTCCCCTTTTTTAAGGTGAGGTATCGCATTGAGACACCTCTCTACTTTTGTTTGTGGACTAATTGATTGTGTCTCTCCTCAATGAGGTGGTTTTTGAGCCCTCTTCTATTTTGGCCACTAAATCTCTTGTTGGAAAATTTATGGGTCGTACAATTAGTTAATGTGTTTTCTCTATAGATGGGCGGTCATATCTTTGAATGCTCTTGATCTTCCCTTCATTTTGGCTGTCTTGAATGGTTTCTTTCTTCTCCAAGTTTAATTGACTACAAACATAAATTTTGTCTAGAGTTAAGGATAATGGGTTTTTACAAATCAAGATTGCTTCTTTACCATGGGAGGCCTTCTTTTACCCTAGCAAGGTCGTTTCCCATTTGAAGATCCATTTTTGGATTTGGTTCTACCATCTCCCTTTCAATAATGGTTCAAAGATGTAACGTCCCTTCCTTAGACAGCTCAGTCTATAGCGGAGGTTGGCCTACTATTAGGGTTCTCGTAGGTTAGCAAAATGGTTAGGGGGCCCAGCCAAGGGCTGTGGAGTTTAGCTAGGAGCCTTATGAGCTTTTCAGTTTGGATTTCAATTGATGAATCCAGAGTTAAAGTGAAAATATTAAAGTTTGCTTTAATGGAATAGTAAAAGGTGAATAGTAATTGAAAATCATAAAGTGAATAGTGAAAAGTGTCCCATCCTAGCAACTCAAGTTATTTTTAAAAAGTGGCCCTTTGTTTTGATGAAGAAAGACCCTCAAGGAGGATTGTTTTATTGATTTTTATAAAAAAGTCCATGAGAGGTTATAAAGCAATGTGTTGGGCTCTTTTTTTAGCATTCTACTCTCATTTTTACAAAACACTTTGCAAGTTTGAGCTTTGGAGAAGGGTTTTAGCATTGTTTCAGCCTTCTGGGAACGAAAAACTCTCAAAGGTTTTTGTGGATTGGACGAGAACCCAGTTCACCTTTGGGGAGGTCCTACCTTAGGTCTTCATTTGGACTTTATTGGATGAGTTTCAAGTATATAATTTGCAGATCTGAGTTTGCAGCAGTATTATATCAACATATTGCAACAAATCAGGGGCAGCCATAAGCAGTATAGGCCTTCTCAAGGCCTTGGCAACTCATTTTACGCCTTACCTTAGATGTTGCATCATTTCAAGATCACAGGCTTCAAACCCTAGGTGCTACGAAGGGTTTCATACCAATTATTGGATCTGATTTGCATATTCAATTAGCTGAGAAATTCATATCAGACCCTGGGGCAGATTTGTGAAGTTGGGAAGAAGCTGAAAAAGGGTTGTCTTTGCTATTCAAGTTTGTATCATATTGTTATATGCAAATTTGTGGTATGTACAATGGCATTTGAGCAATAAATTCATCATTTTGCTCTCTATTTAAATTGTATAGTTTATTTAAGTTTTAGCAGCAATTTCCTTCCTTCTAGTTTGCAATATTGTTGGATATATCAACATTCAGCAAAAACACACAAAAAATTAGAAAAAATGCAAAAACAAAACAAAAACAAAACCTTCCTATTCACTAGTCAAAGATTTTGAAAAGACAAAAACTCAAAAAATCATATCAGATTTGGGTTGGGGATCTTTCAGTGGTATCAAGGCTTGGATCTTGCCAGCCTATTAGGTGCATTCCAAGTTGTGTGTACTTCCATTTGGTTTAGTTTTCAGTTGGGCAGTGTGACGATTCATCGTGGAAAAATTACTTAAGGATACACAAGTGTGGAAAGAGTTAGAACAGTCACAACATAAGATCAACCGTCAATTGCAGCGATTGAATGATACAATTTCAAAGAAATCTGGGCACTCTAGTGGATCATCTCCATCTATTAGAACAAGTAAAAGTCCTCATGTTTCACCAAAAAATAAAGCAATTATGGTCGGCTATGAAAAGTATCGCTCTCTTCCTCAAAAGATACAAGACATGCTTTCTTTCACACAATTCTTAGGTATACCAGATGAGGATGAAGATGACTTGATGTTTTCAAGTCCATATCAACAGCGAAAAAGGAAAGAAATATCAAAAGATAGGAGAGAAACCATTAGGAAAAGTGAAGAGCTTAATGTGCAAGAACAAGGAACGGTAGAAGAATCACTTGTTTGTAGTTTGTAGCCTACAAGTGATCACAATGAATGCAAAAATCAAACATCAGGTGGGAGTCCTAAAGAAGAAATAACTTTGGATCAAGTGGAGATTCATGTCACCCCATTAATTCAACATGTTGATCACAAAGTGGAAGAGGTTACAATCATGGATCAGCCCATTAGAGATGTTGAAAACATGACACCAAGGTATGACACCTATTCTGATTTTTGCAAGAGCAGTTCTAATCATGAGGTAGCATCCATTTCACATGAAGGTAATGATGTTGTTGAGTCTCCCTATGATGGTACTCAAGTTGAGATTGTTGCACATGAGATATATATTGTGGATTCAAGCCACAAAGGGCCTGATTTTGTTCACCATACTGTGAAAGATGTTAAAAGGACACAAGGGTTGCATGATGGGTGGTCACTAAGAGCAAAAGAAGCCAAGATGCTTGGTGCCCAAGCAAGACAACACTTACAAGAGGTTAGAGAAAGAAGCAATCAGATAGATAATGCAAGAAGACAAATAGAAGCACACATTAGATCCTTATTTCTTTCAAAAGATGAATGTGTAGATGTTGAGTATACAAGGGAAGAGCTTCTTGAGGTAAGCCCACAAGAAGAGCATGTTGAGTTGTGTGAGGAAGGAAGGAGGAATGATTTAGGAAATCTAGTTTGGTCCAGTTTGCATCATGAAGTTTATAACTTTCCTCCTTTGGAGAGCCCCTTGAAGGCTCAAAAAAATGATGATATTGGTTACACACTTGATGGATTAGCCACAAGTGTTATATCCATTCATGTGGAATGGAATATTATTGGTTACATTATGGTTAGTCATGCATCATCTACATTGGAAGGACTATTGCTAAGAGCATATGAAGTGTTTTATTTTAAAGAGTTGATTAGGGGGACTAGGAGGTTTCTTACTAGAAAGATCTTGCATTTTGATAATTGTTGGTTTATCTTGCATACCACACCTTGGAGTTTGCTAGTAAAGGACAAAATATTAGCTATAGAGGTAATGGTATGGATTATAAACTGGGACTGTAATATTTTGACATCACATGAGCATGAATCCAAGCTAGATGGTTGTGGAAAGCAATGTAGCATGGTAGACATTCATAAAAGGATAGATAAGCACGAGGTGATGGTGGGAACTTCTACTTGCCAACAATCTAAATTAATAAGCATGAGGATTGATAAGCATGAGGCACCTCTATACTTTTTTTTGTGGACTAATTGATTGTGTCTCTCCTCAATGAGGTGGTTTTTGAGCCCTCTTCTATTTTGGCCACTAAATCTCTTGTTGGAAAATTTATGGGTCGTACAATTAGTTAATGTGTTTTCTCTATATATGGGTGGTTATATCTTTGAATGCTCTTGATCTTCCCTTCATTTTGGCCATCTAGAATGGCTTCTTTCTTCTCCAAGTTTAATTGACTACAAACATAAATTTTGTCTAGAGCTAAGGATCATGGGATTTTACAAATCAAGATTGCTTCTTTACCATGGGAGGACTTCTTTTACCATAGCAAGGTTGTTTCCCATTTGAAGATCCCTTTTTGGATTTGGTTCTACCATCTCCCTTTCAATAATGGTTCAAATAAGCTTATCTAGTTGATATCGAAGAATATTGAAACATTTGTTAGGTTCAACTTCTTCATGATGGCTCTTCTAGTTACTTTGCAAGGGTGTGTGTGTTTACGGATATCTCTTGCTCTATCCCTCATTCTATTTAAATTTGGTCCTCTCTTGGTTTATTGTTGTACTATGCGGCCTATGAGGGTTTGCCTTGAGATGTTTCCTTTACAACCAACTTGGTTATAATTGTTCAACTTGTTCTCTTTAGTCTTTGATAAAGTTGTAAAGGGTGCTAGAAAGGTTCTTCTTTAGGGTTTCTTGTATTTAAGACCTTTATTGACTCAATTAATTTGGATAGGGAGTTTTGGAGGAAGATTCCTTTATTTCCTTAGTTGTTGCTAGTGATTATTCTTAGTTGTTACGAGGTGGATGATGCTCTTTGGCTTGAGGAAGAGAACATTTTCTTGAAGATCTTAATTTAGTGGAAGAGGTGTTAGACAACATAGGTGGTTTTGGTTCATTGAAGCTATAGGTGATATAAATCCCCAAGAAGCATCAAGGGCATAAATTTGAAATCAAGAAAAGTTACATATGAAAGCCCAAGAAGCAATTGGTGAGGGAACCCAATGGACAATGGTTAGACTCCTCTCCAAGAGGAGTCATTATTTATTGGCTACCCATAAATACATTTGTTGATATTAGGCCATCAATTATTTCTTTAACTTAGGAGTATCTAGATGTGTGGTTGTATTTCTCCCTATTGTAAGTTGTGTTATATTTTTTGTAGTATGTACTCACTACAAGGTTGTTGGTTTATCGTGTCTCAATTGGATTTGTTTTAGATTATAGTCTTATCAATATGTTTAGATTATTATGTAATATTTGTTCTTTTGGTTTGGATGAGGGCCCCAATGGGTCCCTCTCCTATTAATCTAAAAAAATATCAAAACAAAAAATTTAATATTTATGATAGTCTACATTTTTATTCTTGAGAATAGTGGATGCATATGACCACATTTAGATTATTGTGCATGTGTATAAATATGAGGGATAATAACTTTTTATTTACATAGATCTAGGGGAAATAAATAAAGGAACATAACTATTTATAGTCCTCCTTAGATTAAAGAGTTAGGAATGATAAATGTACTTAAACAAATATTTTTAAAAATTCAATGAATAAATATTGATACTTAGTTAGAAATATACTATGATATATTCTAATAGATGTTCGTGAATCATTTATTGAGGTACACAAAATTAGTGATGCTCACATAAATGCTTTGAAATATGTAAAGACATTACTTATCACTATAGGTTCAAGGTAAGCTACTAATGCTTATGGCTATCGATCTAAAACTAGGTATGTTGTTGCTAGCTTTTTATCTCACTACTATTAGAATCTGGGTAGCAATCTTGTTTAGATAGGGAGAAGAGACAATCAAGTGTCGGGTTGACCAAGGGATGATGATGAGGCTTCTCCAACATCAATTGAGATTTGATTAAGGTCCAAGGCTTCTTTGATGATATTGATTGGAGTTGATTGAGGTCTAACCCTCCTTTTTCAAGGTCCATGTATGCTTATGATGGTTTAATCCAAGTTACTAAAGCTACTAGTGGATATGTTAGGGTTGGTGCTAATATTGGTACCAAGAAAACATCTAGCTTTGCTTATACTACTTATGTCACTAGCTATTAACTCCCCTTAGCACCTATGAATTTGACCTATACAAATTTGAATCTAATTGTGACACATGGATCTAATCTCTACAAATCCCTAAAAGTTAAATTTTAGTTTTTCATAAATTTTGAGGTTTATCTCCACTTAAAACTTGGTTGTGTGGTCAAAAGTTTACATGTGATAGGGATAATTATCCCCTTATTTAAAACCTTATAAGGATATTGAATCAACAACTTTGAAAATGATTAAAAACAATAAGCAAATATGCAACAAATTTTCTAGATGATGATACAAGTAGAAATGTGGTAAAATGCTTTAGATTCAATGCTAATAAAAGTAGCTCAAATGCTCTTGTTGAATTCCTCTCTAGGTGTGTCATTCAAGGTCATCCCTAAAGTGAATTAGGGTTTCCCCTTTAAATATAACTCTAAGGGTCATAAATAAAATATTTCACATGTTTGATCAACACACAATGGTCAAGCACTAAATTTGAATTTGAATTCCAAAGGTTTGAGGGTCATTTTCATATTTGTGAATTTTATATAGGGTATTTATGCATTTGTGAATGTATCCCAAGGTCAAAAATGGATGAATCTAATAACCAAGATTATTCCATGAGAGTAAGTATAGATGGAAATAAATAAGACTCAAGTTATGTGCCAACTATGGATAAAAATCAAGTATTTTGAACCATTTTCATTATATGAAAGATAACCTAGGAAAATGGGCCCAAAATAAAGGGGAAAGTGTGATGTGTGTAATTTTAACCATTATGTTTTTCCCCTACTTTTACTTGCATGTGAATTTTCATAAGAATGCATGTATGTGATGGCCAAATTCTACCAAGGTTAAAATAGGTAAAACATAGCCAAAAAAAAAAATCATTAATAAATGTAACACTAATTAATGATGCAATGCGTGCTCACTCATAGGTGTAAAACTTGTGCATGACTATATGCTATCTTAAACACTCAATATGAAAAAAAAGGTGTAGGTGCACTCATGTAGAGAGATGACATCACCTCAATTTATTAAGGGTGGCATACATATCAATTCAACACTACTACACACACGAACATATGACTAACTCAAGTGGAATAGCTAAACACATGAAACATAAAGGGGAAAACATCTTGAGATATGCAAACATAAAAATGAAGCAAGGGAGATGAACTCTCATCTTTTTTGGTCTAAGAGGACTCACCAATGGTAGTACATATGATAACACCCAAGCCAGTCTCATGGCTTACAGTAACTATGGGGATACTTGTCTAATTTGTGGTACATTAGAGCACCTTCTAGATTCTTGTGACAACACAAGGACCATCCACTAGTCTCTAGAAAGTAACACATGCTCCAATAGTGTCATAGAGCACTCTACATAAAGAGAAACACTTTTACAGTAAGCATACCTCCATCAAATATTTTGTAATTTCTACCATGGCTTCAACAAGGTCATATACACATCTAGGACAAACTATAAAGTCCAATTCAAATATTTGACCACATCATCATATTTTTTATTATATAAAGTATAGATAGTGTGGTTTATACAACAACCAAGATAATACCCATAAATTTTGCAATGTGCCATTATGTGCCAACTCATCAATGACACACCAATATTCAATTTGAATCCACAACTATTGAGATGAAAATCAAACATAAGAATTGATTTCATTCCATACGAGACAATTCAACTTTATAGGAATTTTTTGCCTCCATAACATGAATCTTTGTAATCCATATATACATATGTAGCATAGCTCATAAACAAGGAGTTCACAAATTTATTTGAGTAAAATAGGTGGACAATAGAAGACATCAGTCATACACCTTTCTCAAGGATATGTCATATACACAAATGAGTAAGTAAATGAAAATGTATTCATTGTTTTAGTTCTATATCTATTTGTTTTCTTTCCATATTATATCTCATAAGCTTCTACATACACCCACAACTTCATCTAGATCCACATCTATAGATTTGTCTAGTGAGATTCAAACCTCGGGCATTAGATTAGTGGTATTAGAGCTTTTGGCACACGGCATCATCTGTAAACACACTAGTAAATATTCATTTGAATTTATTGTGTTTTATAATTATGTGTTTTTTGTAATCTACTCTCATATACAACGAGACTTTACACTTCCCTAAAGGAAGAAAATGGGGTATCCATACACCCTAATTCCCAAGTTAAAGTAAAAGAATTCACATCCCTTGGTATTTACAAGAATTTATAATAGGAACATTAATTTAGTAGCAATAACATAAATATATTAAAAGGGTTCATATTGTTCTTGCATGACTTATCTAACAACATCAAACTATATGAACCTTAACATAAAACTTTGAGAACCATCAAACTACCTACCATGTCATCTCAACAAAATAGTGAATCCAACACAAGAGGACATACATGTGATAATTAACAATAGAATTGTACAAGTAGTCATGGACTAGTGTATATATTTAATTAGTCAATTTAAAAAACTCTATAAATGGGTGGTTCCATTGACTTTGTCATTTGGTAAAGCTTTTGGTTGTTGAGTCCACACTAAATTTCAAGTAAGCTTAAAAATTTCAATGTTTAAGGATAATTAGGAAATAAACTCTACAACAACAATCCAAATTATCTAAGCTAGGTGGATGCAACAATAGTCACTTTAACATTGAGTTTCATGCTCAAAACAATTTTCTAATGCAAGCATAAATAGATGAAAATATATTCAAGACCCTAGAAGGAATCGTTGTCACAAATCTCAACATTGTAGTCACCACACAAGCAACCCCCACACCATCAATTGAAGATTGACCTATTGTGGCAAAGATGCGCCCAATTCTAGAAACCACATTTATACATAATTATATTATTCATATACATAGATTTGTTAGAAAGGCTCAACTCCCACAACAAATTGAATGGTTTACTAGGAAACAACTTTAGGTCAAGGCTCCACACTTACTTCCTAGTCTCAACACAATGTAAAATAATGCTTCACATTGAGGGTTTACTAATCTACGTTAATTCACCAATAATATTACTTGTAGTACTCCCCAAGCCATTCTAATGGCTTATAGTAACTACAGGAATACTTCTCTAGTATACAATATACCAAATCACTTCCTAGATGCTCTCAATAATGTAAGGACCATACACTAATCTCTAGTAAGTGTGGCACATGATCTAACAATGATGCAAAGCACTTTACACAAAGGTAAACACTTTTGTAATAAATATTCCTCCATTTTTATCATAGATTTAGTAGGGTCCCATACAAATCTAGGATGAATTCCAAAGTCCAATTCACAAAACCATGTCATCATGAGAGTCACTCTAGAAACAATCTCTAGACATGCTTTAGATATGTTAGCTCCATTTTATATTATTTGGTTCAACTTCCTAGCCACTCTTGGCCTACATGACATGAACATTTTTAATCCATGGGTGAAATCATGAAACTATGTCTCACTTTTGGCAAGAGGAGTTTTTTGAGTGGTCGAGTTGGATTCACTTGAACACCTTCGAGCAAAGTAAAACCTTTGCTCAAATAACCATCAAGCGAAGGTACGAACTAAACACCTTTGCTCAAAGGTGTTTGCCATATAATGGTTTCTTTTGCATGGTGACCTTTTCTAGAAGGTACCTTCAAGTGAAGGTAATACCTTTGAATGAAGGTACCTACCTTCGTTCAAAGGTCCTTCAACCAAAGGGCCTTAGCTAGGAAAGTTTGGCATCAACATCAAAATTTCCTCATAAAATTTAGATTCAAACCCTGGGTTGAACCCTTAGATGAATTGAACTTGACAAGATATTTTACAAGGTTGTAGCCCTTAAAATGAGCTTTCCAACAAGTATAGTTTTGATATGTTTTCATTTTATCATGTATTTAAATTTTAATTTTTACTGAACATAGGTTTTTATTTAAACATCAAGCTCTTCATTCTCCAAAGGTGGAAAAATAGTAGATGGTGAAGTAGAGGCGATGGTGAATGGTTTGTGTTGCATGGGGGAGACTTCGCGCGACTTGTAAGGTCGTGGGTGCATGTCTTCATATTCCTTTGCATGTGTGCTAGGGTTTCTGGATCAGGGGCGTTTGAAAATTCTCTATAGTGGGGGGGTCTTTGATGTTTACGGGGTGGGTTATTTTCTTTGTGCTTGTAGATTGTCTCCATTTTCAACTACGTATAGATTATTTATTAGCCATTTTTTGTTGCTCTAGCTGCTCAAGTAGGGATTTGGCTCTCTTGAGATTGGTTTAGCTTTCATCGTGGGCAAGTGGGTTTTGTCTCAATTTCACCTAGAGATGGTCTTTTTTCTTTTAGAATGGATAACTCTAATGAGGGTTTTTCAAGAAGCAGTGGTTTCCGTATGCACAAGGTGAATGGGTGCTTGGAAAGATCACAGGATCGACCGGTGCTGAGTATTCAACCTAATTACTTGATGAAGGATGTTGAATATTATAGCAACTATGTTCTGATTTGCAAGTTCATGGGGATGTGAGTGGCGCTCCCTTTTCTGGATTCATGGGTACGCAAGACTTGGAACTCAGAGGGTGACTTTGATATTATGTTGGTAGCCAACAATTTCTTCATGGTGGATTTTTCTTGTGTTGTGGATAGAAATTGTTCTTTCAAAGGTGGGCCTTATTTCTACAATCAGGTGAGCCTTTTCATTAAACCTTGGCATGTGGGATTCAACTCTACTGAGGAGCTCCCTTCTAGGGTGTCAATTTAGGTGTGTCTCGCTCGCCTACCTTTGGAATGTTGGCAAAGTGATATATTGCAGATGATTGCTCTCTTGCTTGGTAAGCCTATTGGGCCTTCGTAACAAACACTAGCTAAAAGGGACCTTTCCTTTTCTTGAGTGTGTGTTGAAATCAACTTGAACAAACCACTATCAAATTTGATTGATATGAGTATTGGGACAACCTCATGGACCCAACAGTTGGATTATGAGGCTCTTCCCTTTCGATGTCATTTATGTCATGAATATGGTCATCTTCAACGGAAGTGTCCCAAAGTTGTTATTTCTGCAAGTTTGGGTAATGCTTTGTCTCAACCTACTTAGATGAAAGACAAAGGTAAAGCTTCCATGTAGGGGGTGGTGGCGAACAAGGATGGTTTTGTTCTGGTTAAACCCCGTAACAGGAATAGAGGTCAAAAGAGGATGCTCAAGGACAAACATGAAGAGGAGACTTTTAACAGATTCGATGTCTTAGAGGACATAATTCAAGAGGAAGGAGTCCCTCTAGATATGTAGGTAGTGGATGATTCCATAGCTGAGAAGCACCTAGAGTTTCAACCAATTTCTTCCTACAACCGACTCCGACAAAGGCTTTAGCTACTTGGTTGAATATGGACATACCTCCCTCGGTTTCTATGACTAGGAGATTAGTTTGGTGCTAGGAATTATTTCAAGGTTTGTGATTCTAGGTTTTGGACCCATAATTGAGAAGGGTGTTGAAGAGAATGCTAGAAGAAACTCATCTTCTCTTGCTTTGGGATTGCAACAAAAATCCGTAAAAAATGGGGCTCCTTGAGAAACTCCTTAAAGCGGGTAGGAAGAAGGATCGAGAAAAAGTAAAGTTAATTGGTGAATCATTGGTGGAGTTTGGCTCGGTGAGGACTATTGATTCTCATTTCTCCCAACCTTAGTGATGATTGTGTTATTGTGAAATGTGAGGGGTATGAATAACATCCCTAGATAAAAGGCTATTCAGGAATTAATTCATGTTCATCCTCTTAATATGGCGTTCCTCCTGGAGACTAAGTTGTTTGTTGATAGTATAATGACTTTGGCTTCAAGGATTTTGGGTCGGTGTATGTGATAATGTGTTGGGATGCAAGGTAGGCGCAGAGTTATTCCTTCTTGGTGGCTCTCCTATAGGTATTTTGTTTCTCTTGTTGCTTCTAGTTTGGAGTCGGGTGAGAGAATTATGCTCTCTAACATATATGCTCCTAATGATTTCCTTAGTAAGATGAATTTGTGGTCACATGTTAGATACTTTCACTCTTTGGATCCTTTTCTTCCTTGGATTCTGGTAGGTGATGTCAATGTTATCTCCTCTCTAGAGGAGAAAAGGGGTGGTGCTTCCCGGTTGAACCCCTCAGATCTCCTTAGGGACAATGTGGCCCATTTGAATCTGGTGGATATCAAGCCTATCAATGGGATGTTTACCTGGAATAATAGAAGGACTGGGGATTCTACCATTTCTAAAAGGTTGGACAAGTTTCTGGTGTCCAAATTTTGGGTTGGTGATAGATGGGTGACTAGTTCTGATATTTTGGATTGGCGGGGATCTAATCATTGGCCAATCAAATTCTTTGCTTACTTCTCTCAATGCTCTAAAAAGCAGTCTTTTCAATTTCAAATCATGTGGCTTCAAGAAGTGTCTCTTCATAACCTTGCTCTTGGTTAGTGGAGTGTTGGGAAGCCGAATTTTGGCACTGTAATGTATTCCTTTGTCAAGACGCTACAATTCATCAAGTATAAGTTAAAACACTAGAATAGATACCATTTTGGAAATGTGTTTCAGGCTAAAAGGGTCGCTCAAGAGCATTTGACCTCTATTTCTCATCAAATTTGAGATCAGGGTCTTACTGAGAATTTTTGTAGGATGGAAGCTTTAGCGGTGAAGGATGTGGAGGAATGGGAACTTAGGGAGGAAATTTTTTGGAAGAAAAATTCTTGCATTGATTGGCTCCAGGAAGGTGACAAGAATACTTCTTTCATAATTCGGTCAAGGATAGAAGGCAGGGCAACATTATTTCTTCTTTGATGTCTCAAGAGGGGGAACATCTTTACTCTGATGCTGAGATTTCAAAAGAAGTTGTTCAATTTTTCTCTACTTTGTTTTCTAATGACTTTCCTCCCTCAAGTGTTGAGGATGCTTCAATTTTAGCATGCATCCCTTCCTTGGTGATGCGTGAAATGAATAATTCTCTTCTCAAACCAATCTCCTTGACTGAGTTGGAAGATATAGTCTTTCAAATGAAGAAAGGTAAAAGCTTTGGGTCCTGATGGGTTTTCGATAGAGTTTTTTTAGGAGTTTTGGGAGATTATTAAGCTTTACCTTCTCGAGGTTGTCCAGGAGTCTCAATAGAACAAGAAAATTCTAAGAGATATAAATGCCACCTTTCTGACTCTTATCCCTAAGCGGGAGGGTGCTACTGCTAACTCTTTGGATCTCTTTAGGCCAATTTCTCTGTGCAATGTGGTGTCTAAAGTAATTACTAAGCTGATTGTTGAATGTCTTAAGCTATGGTTGAGCAGGTTGATTTCTGAGGAGCAGGGGGTTTTGTGGCTAGTAGGAAGATTCTTGATGGTGTTGTGATTGCAGTTGAGACTATGCACTCCATGGCTTCCTCCAGGGAGAAGGCTATGTTTATTAAGTTGGACATGGCCAAATCCTATGATCGGGTCAAATGGGAGTTTCTATCCAAAATTATGAGAGTGTTTGGGTTTGACAATAGCTGGATTGAGTGGGTTATGAGTTGTGTCACTTCCTCCTCCTTCTTGGTGTTGGTCAATGGGGAGCATTCAAAGCTCTTTGGGGCTTCTAGGGGCCTACGGAAGGGGGATCCTTTATCCCCATACTTATTCATTTTGATGGTTGAGGGGCTTGGGAGGTTTATGAGATCCTGTGTGGAGCTTGGACTCATTCAAGGTTGGCGTTGGGGCAATAATTTACCCCCCCAATCCCACCTTTGGTTTGTGGATGACACGACTTTGATGTGCTTAGATAGGGTGGATGAAGTGGTTAACTTGAGGAAGGCCCTGGACTGTTATCTGGCTACTTTGGAACAGAGCATCAATGAGGGTAAGTCCTCAATTTATTTATTTAATATTCCTAAGCTTATTAAGCAATGGATTGCCAGGATTCTCAGGTTCCAGATTGGTTCACTCCCCTTTATTTATCTTGGTATTCCTAAAGTTGTGTGTTCACTTCCTAGGGTGTTTTGGCATTATGTTATTGAGAAATTTTGTAAGAAGGTTTGACACTGGACTTGTAGGTGGCTCTCTACTGCTGGTAGAGTTACTCTTTTGAAGTCTATGGTCTAGGCTCTCCCATTTTATAGGTGATTTGTTTTATTGGGCCCCACCAATTTTGTCAAAGAATTTGAGCACCCGTGCCATTAGTTTCTTTGGTTTGGTAATCTCCTCTCAAGGAAGTAGAGTCTAGTTGGGTGGGATGATGTGTGTTAACCAAAGTAGGAAGGTGGTCTTGGTTTGAGGTGGGCTGATTTAAATGGTCAAGATTTGGTGGCTAAACTTTATTAGCGTTGGTGTTCTCAACAGTAATAGCCTTGGGCTAAGATCCTCACCTCTAAATATCTCAGAGGTGTGGAGAGTAAGGATGTGCCTAGATACTACTTGGAGGGTAAAGGCTCTATGGTTTAGAATACCCTTAAGAGGGGAGCTAAGTTGATTAAGCAAGGCTTGTTTTAGATTTGCAACAGAGGTTTGAATGATCTTTTTTGGTATGACTCTTGGGATGGACACCCTCCTATTATGACAGCACATCCTCACTTGCAGAAGTTATGTAGGATTTTTTTGGAGGCTGGCTAGAGTCACGTGGAGGACTTAAAAACCCCTTTATGTTCAAGGGCAGGCTAGTTTGTTTGGTGGAAGGACCCACAGGAGTGACCCCTGGAGGCTTGTTGGAGGATCTTCAGGAGCTTTCTTGCATTTTGGTAGGTAGAATGTGCAACTCTCTTTTGGAGATGGATGTTTTGGCCTAGAGTCATGATCAAAAAGGAAAATTCTTTGTTGCCTCTAGTTATCAGGTGTTGGATAAAGAGATGTTTGGAAGTATAGGAGTCCCCTGGTGGAAGCAAATCTAGAACAAATTCTTGTGGCCCAAGTGCAATTTCTTCTCTTGGATTGTGATATGTGGAAGATGCCAGACCTAGGAGAATCTTTGGAAATGTAGTTTTCAGGGCCCCTCTAGGTGTGTGTTGTGCTCTAATAGTGAGTTCATTTCTCATCTATTTTTTCAATGCTCTTTTGTTAGGGAGATATGGTATCTTCGGTGGGAGGCTTGGGATCAACCTTGTTGGCATGCCTCTTCTTTGGAGGACTTTTGGGCCAGGTTGGGGAACTCTCTTGGTAAAACTTCTTTTCTCCACATTGCTTGGACAATTGGTCCCAACTTGATTATTTGGCATATCTGGTTGGAGCACAACCACAAAATCTTTTTGGATAGGAAAATTTAGGTGAGGCAGGTTTGGATGAGAATTCTGGGGATTATTCTGGAGATGATTGCGGCCAAGTGTGATCTTTCGATCCTCATGGTTCCTGATGATATGGGGGTGGTTCAAAGTCTGGGGTTTACAATTGGTGGTAGGGGGTGCTTGGATTTGGTCTGGGTTGGAGTGGTAGAGGGAAGGTCTTGAGGGAAGGTCACTAGAAGCCTCCTCCTCTTGGGGTGTTGAAGATTAATACTGATGGTTCCTCTAGAGGTAATCCTGGTCATGTTGGGGTAGGGGGCATTGGCAGAGATAGTTCTATAGGTGTTGAGTTCTTCTTCTCAGAATATAGAGGTTAGCACTCTAATAATTTTATGGAGGCTTTGGCTATTCTTTTGGCATTGAAAAGGGTGTATGCCCTTGGTTGGAGAAGGATAATTTGTGAGACTGACTCTTAGATTGTGATTGAATTCTTCAATAAGCGCCATTTGGAGTAGGTGAATTGGCAGTTAGTTATTGTGGTTCGTCAAATCATCTCTTTGGGTGGTGTATTGGATTCTATCACCTTTTTCCATATCCCATGGGAGTGAAATAAGGTGGTTGATGGATTATCTAAATGGGCATCTGAGTGGAGGGGAGACTGGAATGTGGGAGATTGGGGTGGCCTTCCTGAGAACTTGTCTCAGGAGTTAGAGGAGCTGGTTACGGAGGATATGAGATGCTTCTTAGGTGTTACTTGATGAATCTTTTGTTGTCTTTGGGCCTTGGTGGGTTGGTTATACTTTCTTGCTTTGTATTGCTTTCTTGATTTAATAAAGTTTTTACCCTCTCTTTTTTATAAAAAAAGTGGAAAAATAGTAAACCATTGTAAAAAAATCAAAAAATATCCTTACCCTATGTATTGATGTCCTTATTTTACAAAAAAAAAAGATTTCGATATATACACAACAAGTTATGTTGGACGGCATACACATATGTCAAAATTATAGTTATGTAGTGACTTCAAAAATTAATTAAAAAAAATATGTAACAAAAAATTATGAAAAAATATCCTTGCCTCAGATATTGATGTTGAGAATCTATATTTCAAAAATTATAATTTTATCTTTTATAGAAAAAAAGTTATGTTGGACGACACAAACGTTGCTTTTTGAAAATATTATTTTTTATTTAAAATTAGTTATTAAAGGAGATGTTGAAAGATTAATGATTTATTTCAAAAAAAAATTAAATATATATATTTAGAATCTACACAGAAATTTCCACAAATCACTAGTTTGCATCATCTTCAAATTCTTAACGGTTTATCTGCTATAGATCTTAGAAGATGAAAATTTAATTAAAAACTCTAATATAAATGTCCATCTTGGCCAAAAAGAAAGACACAATATTGTGATTTCACCCCTATATATGCATATGTAGTATGTCTTGCAAATAAGGAATTCATCAATTCATTCGAGTAGATAGATATGTAGATAATAGAAGATATCAATCATACACCTTTCTCAAGTGTATTTCATGTACATAACAAATAGTTGAATAAAATAAATTCATTATTTAGTTATATATCTCTTTGTCTTTTCTCTATTATATCACATAAGCTTCTACATATACTTCCAAACTCATATAGATCCACATCTAGAGAGTTGTACATCAAGATTCAAACCCTAGTACTTGGATCACTCAAATTTGCATATAGGTGTAGACACCCCAAATCCACTCCCACTTCTCCACATCATTAAGTAAATCATTATTTAACTTGCAAACTAACTATTCTTCACCATGAATTAATTAATTTGACTAACCTAATAAACCAATTTCATGTAGCAGCCAATTGATAATTCAACCAATGACACAATTAACCCCTAATTAACAAAATCCCCTTAATTAGTTAACCTTAGTCCAAAATCCCTCCAAGTAGTCAATTAAATAATAAATAATACAATACCCATTTAATTGATTAGATTGATTAACTAACCTTTCATATTTTCTTATAATTTAAAATTTTTCCTCATAGCACTGGAAGCCAAAAGAGCTTGTCCTCTAGTCTCCACCATTTCAAATACAAGGAGAAATTTGGATCCTCCATATTCACACATGCCTTCTGTCACAACCCTCTTTCTTATAACATTTGGAAAACTCATTATTTTATTTTTTTAATCAAAAGGCATAAGAGCCTATATATATTTATATTATATAAAGGAGTTTTACATATATGTCAATCCTAATAAGGAAAAATATACCAATGTTACTTTCCAAGAACAAAATTTTGGAGCATTGTTGGAAGATGCAGCCGGGACAAAAGAACAAAATTTTGGAGCATCACTTGAAGATGCAGTCAGGACAAAAGAACAAAATTCCAAAGCATCACTCGAAGATGCAGCCAAAATGAAAGAACAAAGTTTTGAAGCATCGCTGAAAGATGCAACCAGAATGCAAGAACCAAGTTCTAGAGCATCACTGAAAGATGCAACCGGAATGCAGGAACAAAGTACCGGAGCATCGTTGGAAGATGTAGCCAAAATGCAAGAACAAAGTTCTGGAGCATTGCTGAAAGATGCAATTGGAATGTAGGAACAAAGTTTCAGAGCATCGCTAAAAAATGCAGTCAGAATGCAAGAACAAAGTTTTAGAGCATCGTTGGAAGATGTAGTCAGAAGGCAGACCTTGATGAAAAATGTAATAGGGTTTTCAATATAAGGCCTAATTTCTTCGGTCAGATGTGTGAGAGATGCAAATCTCATTCTATAATATTTTTTCCATTCCTTGTCCCTGGAGTGGGTGTCCACAAAGGTATGGTTTTGGACCCCTTCCCAAGCAATGCTACTCCTAGGGACCTTCCAACACTCTCAGCCCATGTTTGGGAGACATGATAATGTGTAGAATACAGTGCAGAGGACTAAGATGATTAATGAAAGAGGGGTGTTTGACAATAGGTTTTCCAAATGAAGAGGTTGGTTGCTGCTTGATGGGATGTCACTTCCAAATGACTGTGCGCATAAACATAGGAGCAAGAACTCCAATAACTCCATCTCCTCTTGACCCATTCACTTTAAACTTGTATTTAGTGCAAACTCGTGCGGATAGCTATGAGGTAATGATGAGAAGTCTATATTTGTACCTACACAAGAAAATACATGTTAGCTTAAAAACACCAACAATTTGTTGATGTTGGCTCCACTATTTATATGGTCGGAAATTGTTGAGAGCCATGAACCAATGACACAATGATTGTCACCTACAAAAACCTCTGTCTTTATAGTTTTGATTGCAACTCCCTCCCTATTCTTCCAATATTGCAATCACCTTTAACATTACTTCCAACAATATACTTCTAACTCGTTCACACATTTACATGTTCATAGCTTCCTTCAAAGCTATTGTAACTAGTTGTGAGTATTGTTTCAATTAATTATCATTGAACAAGGCCACTTCCTTTCTGTCACATCTCATGTTCGCCAAATTTTCAGCCATGTAGTTTCCCTCTCTATAAGCATGTGAAATGATGAATGACTGGAATTTGTCCAACAAACCCCAAGTTTTTTGCAAAACATACCTTAGACTCCAACAATGAATCTTTCTTTCCTTGCATGCATTGACAATTATTAAGGAATCCCCTTCAACATGTATTTTTTAAATGCCTAACTTCAGGGCAAGCTCTAGCCCTAACAATACTGCTTGTGCTTCAGCTATATTATTTGTACCCATTGGGAGATAGAAAGAACTCACTACTATTACTATTCCATGTGATTCTCGAATGCAAATACTTGCCCCTAAAGAACCTAGATTTCCCTTAGATGCTCCATCAAAGTTGAGCTTTAAGAAATCTAATTGTGGAGGTTTCCATTTGATTGCACTTCTATTCACCTTAGCTTTTCCATTTTAAAACAAATTCCCTACAATAGGCAACACTATATTTTTCCAGTTTTTCAAAATGGCATCATCACAACTTGTGAAATGAGAGGAAGTATTTTGATGCTTCAAAACATATGCGTTAACAACTTCTGAAACTTCTTTTTCAATTTTTGTTTTGATGAGATCAACTGAAGAAGATGTTTTTCTGAAAATACGCATGTTACGTTCCCACCATATATTCCATATTACTAGAGATGGAATGACATGCCAAACAAAAGAAAAAAAGGAAGTCTTAAACAAGAGAGGCCAGCTCTGAAAAACATCCCAAAGAGTATTTGGCAAAGGGTTATATAAATTTAATTCACTCTTCACAAATATCCAACACTCTTGCACAAAACTGCATTGCACAAGTAGATGATCTACATCCTCTATGACCTCCTCACATAACAGACATTTAAAAGGATTAGTTATCTTCAACTTTATCAACCTGTCACTTGTTAAGATCCTCTTTCTTAATGCCAACCATGCAAAACTCCCAGATTTTGGAAGAGTTTTGTTATTCCAGCAAAATGTATATGCCCTCTGTGTAACCCATTGACCCCTGTTTTGGCTTATAGCTTTATATTATTTCTTTACTGAATAATTACGCATTTTGGAGGGAGCCCACAAAATTTTATTTGGTTTTCCCGAAAGAAAAACAATTATGTCCCTTAACATGTCTTGAAACAATGAAATCTGATTGGCAGAAAGTGAAGAAATAGAACAATTTTTCCAAACCACCTTACCCATTGAACCATATGTTGAATGAACATAGTCTAAGAAGTTTGTACCCCATTCTTCTATCAAGATTGTTATGACTGATTGTAATTCTTGAACACTTTGCAGTGGAGGTTTACCATTCCATGAATCTTCCCAAAGTTTCACACTTTCCCCATTAAGTATCTCCCATGTAATGTATGAAGTGATGATCTTTCTACTTGAAATCAAAAAGTTCCACATGGTCGAGCCTATTGGCGGATTTGAAATAGTGAGAATTCTTGAGGGACATGCATTGTCAAGATACTTAGACTGCATTATTTTGCACCACTTCACTTCTAGTTTTGTATACATTAGCCAAACCAACTTAGCTCCAAATGCCTTATTCCTGGCTAAAAGATTGTGTATTCCTACTCCTCCTTGGTGTTTATCCATCGCCATACTGTCCAAGGATATTAAAGGCACTTTTTTTATTATCATTAATGTTACCCTTCCAAAGACAATTTCTGATAATCTTCTCTATTTCTGTAATAACAAATTTTGGAGCTTTGAGAACCATCAAAAAGTAATTGGGAATTGTAGATAGAACTAATTTTATTAACAGTATTCTACCCGATAATGAAAGCCATTGTTCTTTCCACATAATAATTCTTGCCTTTAGTCTTTCTATCACTTTGACCCAATACACAGCCTTATTTGAGCCCTTGAAAAAAGGAATGCCTAAATATGCACATGGAAAATTTGTTGTTGGAAACCCAGTAATTTGACTATCATTTTCTTTACTTCCTCCTTTGTGTTAAGGACATATATTTTGGATTTAGCAGCATTAACTTTTTGACTTGAAGCTAAGTACCAGTACTTGTCTAAAACTTCTTTAAATTGAACAACTTCATCTACAGTTGCTTTCCCAAAAAGGAGGGTATCATCCGCAAAGAGAGAATGAGTCACTGAAATGTTGTTCCAAATATTTATGCCACTCCAAAGGTCTTGATTTTTCTTGTGAAGAATGAACCTACTGAACGCCTCAATCATAATAATAAAGAGAAAATGGGATAAAGGATCCCCTTGCCTCACTCCCTATGTAGCTCCAAAAAAACCTATAGGAGAACCATTAATCATAACTACAAATTTTGCCTCTGATAAGAAAGAATGAATCCATCTACACCATTTCCCTTTAAAGGAAAACTTTGCAAGAACTTTGTCTAAAAAACCCCAATCTACATGGTCATAGGTTTTCATCATATCCAATTTGACAATAAGGGAAGGCAAATGAGTAGTAGAGATGGAATGAAAAGTTTCATAAGTTGTTATGACACCTTCAAATGTTTCGCTGCCTAGAACAAAACCTCCCTGCTCTTGAGATATAATTTTTGGTATTTTATAAGAGTGAATTTGCACCCTATGTGTAATTCCCCTTTTTGCCTTTGTCTACCTTAGAGAACCAAGTTCGGAGGCTTAATTCCACTTAAGCCCGCTATTGGTGGTCCACTTGGCACTTGTTTTGATCGTTGGTGGAGGCGTTTCTGTCGGGGACGCCCGCACGATGCACAAACATCCGCCCAACACGCTTACGTCCTTGGTAGATTCCTACGGCTAAGCCAACAAAGGTGTTACTCTTCTCATTGGCAGTGAAGTAATAATGCCTCCTTCAGACGATCAACTCGAATATGGTTGTTTTCTTCCTTCCTTCTTCATATTCAGTCCTTCAACAAGCATTTCAACTCTTCAGCAGATCAAACCTTCATTCTGGAACACTTCAAGCTCCCATTCTCACTCACTCTAAGCATTCAAGCACACCATTGCAGCAAAAGCTTCGCTTCATCACTTCAGTAGAACATGTTTAGGACCACACGATTGCAGTAGAGGCTTGAGTTCCTCTCATTTCTCCCCCAAGCAGCCTTGAGTGCTCTTGGTGGAGGTGGTAAGCTTCCCTCTCCTCTCCTCTATCACTTGGTTGAGTAGCATAGTATTGCATTGTAGTGTTTTCATTCTCTTTACTTTATTACTTATTTATCTCATTTCCTTGGCTGTCTGTGGAGGTGGAAACACCTAAACAGGGGTCTGACTGAGGCAGGCCCCTATATAGCCACCCAACATTTTCCCTCTTTTTGTGTGCAGGAGTAGGTGCTCTTCGAAGGATCAACTGGCAAACGAGTTTCTCGGTGAGATCCTACTTGTCCTTGTTACTCTCGCATTTCTATTTTACAATATTAGAGAATACTTTGTTTATTTGCTAGTGTCATTCTGGCCCCTTAGTTAGTCAGCTGGGTCATTAGTCATTTTAGCAGGTTTGACCTTGTCTCTACTGTTGTTTGTCCGTATAGATGCCAGCACACTTTAGAGATGCCAGCGCGCCGCACTATCGTCCAAAGACCCCGCTTCCGTCTTTGAACAAAGAGCTCCCTAAGACATAGAGTTGAACCTAAAAATCGGCTCGCCTAGCCCCAGATTGAAACTCAAGATTACAGAGTGATCGTAAGACATCATAGTCCTCATCATTCTCATCCTCATAATCCTAAAAGATTACACTTAGCTGAGGTAAGTTAGGGAAGCCTCTTGCATATTGACCCTCCATGACCTGGGGTCTTACACACGGGTGTCCCCCTCTCTTACATTTTTGGTGAACCCGACGTGAACTATTTTGGTTTCGTTCTTGCAATACTCACAGTCCCTTTCCTTGTACTCTAGGAGTGTTGTAGGTGTGAGTGTTGTAAGGCTACCACCTTGCAACCCAACTTGCTACCCCTAGTTGGTGTAGTTGGAAGGTTCCAAAGGTATTGCATGACGAAACCTTAATTGGGTCACCATCTCATCCATTAATCTCTGGGGATTCTGTGAAAGCATTGTCTAGTGTGCGTAATGGCCTCCTTTTTGCATTAAACCATCCCCTCTGCGCACCCTATGGATAGTAGTGTTGGCATAACCTTTACTTCACAAGACCTATCAATGGGCTTTAACAAGGAACCGTCTCCTCTTTACATTCCTGTGCGGATCAATGGAAACATCGTAACCGGTGTTTTCATTGACCTGACATCACAAGTGAACATAATAATAGAGGATATTATGCTAATAAACTTTTTACATAAGGATGGATACAATGCCCCTATGAGTTTCATCCACACACATGATGGGCTTTCCATACCTCCTTTGGGTAGTATTGTCCTATTGGTCTTAGTTTCCTATTGGTCCTATGTGAGTTTCATCTGCACACATGATGGGCTTTCTGTGAATCTCCTGTTTGATATGATCCCTGGATCTAAACTCTTCCGAGTGAAATTGGGTATCCCTTGGTTGGTGGCAATGAACGCGGTACCCTCCATCGTGCATAAATGTTTAAAATTTATCCACGGAGGTTCCATGCACGTGATCCATGACACCGGTTATAGACTGCCAGTTGCACGTGGTAGCTACTCCTTGGATCACCCGTGGCCTATGTCCGTGGGTTCCCTTCTGCCTAGGACAAACCTTTTGCATAAAACATATCAGAACTATAAGAAAGGGTGTTTGAGGCTGAAGGTAAGGTACCCTCCCTTGCCTTATGCTATCTCACATAGGGATTGCTTGAAGGCTAACAACGATGCCGCTAAGGCTCAAAAGAGGAAAGAAGAGAAGCGGTTTTGTGATCCTCCTTCTTCCTCTTTTGTTGCCCAGTTTGACACTTCTCCTCGCTCAGCTATGGTATCGTCAGGATCTGCTCCTCGTTCACAAGAAAACCCTTTAGTGCCCGCTTGGAGGAAGCCTAAGCATCCTGCATTCAAGCTTCCTGTTCTACTGACGAAGCCTAGGCCCATTCGATATGATAGGAAGAAGGTCTTTCGAGGAGAGTCCTCTTTGTCTTGACCTCTACGGCCTCCTACTATTCCTGTTCCCAAGGTAGTGAGCAGAAAGAGGCCCATCATCGAGGCTCTCGAGTCGACTCCTCCTGTCGCTCCTCAGCCTATTCCCCTTGCTCCCGTACAAGAACCTGTCCCTCCGCTTGAGACGGTCTTAGTGGAAATTCTTGTGGTTGAGTAGGAACCTCTTGTCCCTTTACAAACCCTGGCCTCTAACTCCAAGAGCCATAGAAACCGCCTTGCACGTGAGCGCAAGCGTCGGCGAAAGGCTCTCTTGGCTGAGTAGGCCACCTCACAATAGAAGGAGGAAGAAATGACCGCTCCTATTTTAGGACCTCCCGCAACATCTTCTTCCTCCCTTCCTTCTATTTATCTTTAATCTGATATGCTCCCAGCTTCTGTTGTGAGCACAAATGTGCCTAACCCTAAATGGGTACAGGTATTTATCACTCCTTCGGTGGAGCCACCTTTGTTGATGACCACTTCAGATATTCAACCCTTCCCAAAACCCATGGATATGGTTAACACTTTGGTCATATCTGTTGTGGTTCTTTGTTCCTCTTCCTCTGCACCTTTAGCTTTGTCTACGGGGAGTTCATCCCCTCCCACGAAGAAAGAGGCAGAGGCCAGTCCTTCTAGAAACGAAGGACATAAGAGGAGTCCACCTTCTTCGCAAGGTGGTCCTATGCTGACTTGTTATGTCCTTGTGACAGAACTAGTCCCGACTTCCCCTGAGTTCGTCAGCACTCCCGAGTCATTCGGCGAGCTTAGCAGTGAACCTCAAACACATCCTTCCTTGTCCGCTGAGAATAAGCATGGTGCCCCTATGGGATGCATGTTTAATTCTGTAGACGAGGTCCCGACCTTGTCGGCGATCTTCATGAAATCACTGACCTTGACTCCATAAGAGCTCATTGGAGAGGACCTCAAGGGGCCCTCTTCCTTAGCCCTTTTTGCAGGAGGTTTGGATGCTCCTCCTCTTAACATTCCACCATTGCAGGCTCATCCTCCTTCCCCTTATGAGGATCTAGATTGGGAAGGAGACGACCTCTTGGTTGATCAATGTAGGAGGCCCCTTTTCTTGATCTTGTGTGTGTGTGTGTTTTGTGACGTGTTCCCCCATACTCGTGCTATGTGTGCTTGGATGACCCTCGTCACCCCTGTTGGTCCTTGGATACATGCATGGTTTTTTTGTTGTGAACCTTCTTCTATTTGTATCATTATTCTTCCATGTTTGTGCTTGACTTTCGATAAATTGGGGACGATGCAAAGCGTTGGGGGCATTTGTGCTCCCCTTCCATGTTGACCCAATTTTTTTATTTTTACTTTGTTTTCCATGCATTCTTCCTGATCTAGTTGGGGATTGATGATCTTTCACCTTGCATTGTGGTTACCTATTATTATATGAGCTCAAACATACCAGACCCCGCTAAACCAAATCCCCTTGTGTCCTTTGTTTGTATTTTTCTTTTCTCTTTTGCTTTCTCTTTATCTTTCTCTCTTCTTTGCTTGAGTTGTCCCTCCTATGTGTGACAACACTCTTCTTTAACACTTTAGTTTTTAGAAAATGAATTCGTTATCAATGAATCTTTTCTCAAAAGCCTTCACAAACTTCACCTTAGAATCCCATTCTCAACACGGAACCTTAACGAAATGTGTTTCCTTCATCACAGGTTCGCAAAGAAAGGACTTGAAGACCTTCCTCTGAAATATGAACTAATTTTACTTCCCCTTGGTGGGGGCATGCCCTTCCTTTCAAATTCCTTGATGAGGTGAACATCTTTCGAAAGGATTCCTTGATGACGAATCGCTCTGAGAAGAACAACTGCTTTTGAATTGTGTGTTCCTTGAGTGGGCCCCCCTTCTTCCTCACAGTGGGTTCCCAAGGGACCCTTCCTTTAAAGGCCTCTATGACAAATGGATCCTTTCACGTCTAGCCCAGGGGCAACCCAATTAGGCTCATTCCATTCACCCTTTCGCGTCTAGCTTGGGGGCAACCTAACTAGACCTTACTTTTCAAACAACGCATCCCTTGAGTGGACTCCTCTCCTTTTGAAGGGTTCCCGAGGGACCCCTTTAAAAGTTTTACTTATTGATGGTCTGCATGACCAACTGATTTTGACATGTTCTATCTGCGGGTAGATGTTCCACTGCTTCCTAACTCTATGGAGTCAGCTTTCTCAGGTTCCTCCATGAGAGAGATCTTGGGGGATACCTCCCTGCAAGACCGAGAACTTGTAGGTTGCTTTCCTTTGAGCTTCGTCCATGCGAGAGATCTTGGGGGTGGCTTCCCTGCAGGACCGAAAACTTGTAGGGAACTTCTTCAAATGTTCTTCATGCTTGAGTTCATGGAGAATACCTCCCCTGCAGGACTGAGAACCTGCAGGGTGCTTCTTTTGGTATTCTTCATGCTTGAGTTCATGGAGAATACCTTCCTTGTAGGACTGAGAACCTACAGGGCGCTTCTTTCGATATTCTTCATGCTTGAGTTCATGGATAATACCTTCCCTATAGGACTAAGAGCCTATAGGGTGCTTCCTTCATGCGAGAGATCTTAGGGGTTACCTCCTTGCAGGTCCACGAGCTTGTAAGACACTTTGTTGTTCCAACTTCATAGCTCTGAGCAGCTATGAAGTCCTTCACTTTCCCTACACCTTTGGGTTCGCTAGACCAAGTATTGCTTCCTTGATGGTTCAGGTATACTTTTCTAACCCTACTCTCTTCTTGATTTACTTTATCGAGCACTCATCAGTACTTGTGCTCACTAAAGTGGGGAAAAAATGTATAAGAGCGAATTTGCACCCTATGTGCAATTCCCCTTTTTGCCTTTGTCCACCTTAGAGAACCAAGTTCAAAGGCTTAATTCCACTTAAGCTTGCTTTTGGCGGTCCACTTGGTGCCTATTTTGAGCATCGGTGGAGGAATTTCTATCGGGGACACTTGCGCAATGCACAAACGTCCGTGCGACGTGCTTATGTCCCTGGAAGATTCTTGTGGTTGAGCCAGTAGAGGCGTTACTCTTCTCATTGGCAATGAAGTAGTAACGCCTCCTTCAGACGACCAACTCAAATATGGTGGGTTTCTTCCTTCCTTCTTCATATTCAGTCCTTCAACAAGCATTTCAACTCTTCAACAGATCAAACCTCCATTCTAGCACACTTCAAGCTCCCATTCTCACACTTTTGCATCCATTCTCACTCACTCTAAGCATTCAAGCACGCCATTGTAGCAAAAGCTTTCCTTCGTCACTTTGGTAGAGCACGTTTGGGACCACACCATTGCAACAAAGGCTTGAGTTCCTCTCATTTGTCCCCCAAGTAGCCTTGAGTGCTCTTTGTGGAGGTGGTAAGCTTCCCTCTCCTCTCCTCTATCACTTGGTTGAGTAGCATAGTACTACATTGTAGTGTTTGCATTCTCTTTACTTTATTACTTCTTTATCTCGTTTCCTTGGCTGTCCGTGGAGGTGGAAACACCTAAACGGGGGTTTTAACTGAGGTAGGCTCCTATATAACCACCCAAAATTTTCCCTCTTTTTGTGTGCAGGAGTATGTGCTCTTCGAAGGATCAACTGGCGAACAAGTTTCTCAGTGAGATCCTACTTGCCCTTGTTACTCTCGCATTTCTATTTTACACTATTAGAGAATACTTTGTTTATTTTCTAGTGTCATTCTGGCCCCTTAGTTAGTTAGCTGGGTTGTTAGTCATTTTAGCAGGTTTGACCTTGTCTCTGTTGTTGTCTGGTCGTACGGATGCCAACGCACTTTAGAGGTGCCAATGCGCTGCGCTATCGTCCAAAGACCGTGCTTCCATCTTTAGACTAAGAGCTCCCTGAGACACAGAGTTGAACCTGAAAACTAGCTCGCCTAGCCCCACATTGAAACTCAGGATTGCAAAGTGATCGTAGGACATCATAGTCCTCATCATTCTCATCCTCATAACCCTAAAATATTACACTTAGCTGAGCTAAGTTAGGGCAGCCTCTCGCATCTTGACCCTCCGTGACCTAGGGTCTTGCATGGAGTGGTCCCCTCTCTTACAAGTATAAGTGACTACAACCTAAGATATATGGCCTTGGTAAATATCTTATAAATTGTGTTGCATAACGAGATAGGCCTAAATTCTGCAAAAAAGTTTTAGGATTCTTTACTTTTGGAATGATTGCTATGTTTGTAACATTAAACTCCTTAAGCATTGATCTCGTTCTCCTTAATTCTTCTAGGGCCTAAAGCAATTCATAATATATGGAATCCCAACTTTTTTGAAAGAAGATCGTTGTGAATCCATCTGGTCCAGGCGCTTTATCTGGTGGCAAGGAAAACACCACATTCTTTACTTCATCCAAAGTAAAAGGATTTAGTAAACTAGTATTGTCCACATCCAAATAAGTGTGGGAATTGCTTCCAAAAGTTATTTTTCATCTTCCTTACTTTGCTCATTTTTATCTTGTGGGGCCATCAAGAGATCAGAAAAAAATCTTACAATTTCCTTCTTTATATTCTCTTCTATCGTTAACCAATTACCAGAAGACATCTCTTGAATTGAAAATATTGTTGTTGCAACTCTTTTTATTTGTGCAGAGGCATAAAAAAACTTAGTATTTTGGTCTCCTTCTTTAAGCCATAATTCACGTGAATTTTGCCTCCAATATATCTCCTCTTGAGCAAATATTTCTTCCCATTCTTCCTGCAACCTTTTTTGTTTTTCATACAAATTGACATCTAAGCCACTTTGGATGATTTTCTCATGAATTGTAGACAACTCCTTAAAAAATATACCTTTTTTCTGAAAAAAATTCTTAAAAACTTGCTCATTCCATTATTTGATTTGTTGTTTGATGTACGTTAATTTATTGCAAAATTGATACATCGTCGAGCCCTGTTCAAGAGGAGTGTTTACCCACCATTGATGGAGAAGTGGCATGAATTGCGGGTGCCTAAGCCACATGCATTGAGACTTGAAGGACAATTTTCCTTTAGGGAGGGAGACATTTGATATGTTTAAGGCTACCACATAGTGATTAGAGCCCACTAATGGAAAAATCTCTGACTCCAAACCATGCTGCCATAAAAACTAGGTTGAAGAAACTAAAAACCTATCCAATCTCTCTATGATTTGTAAAAAACCCTTTATGCGATTCGTCCATGTGAATTTACCCTTTATTGGAACATGTCTTTCAAAGCATTAGTAAGAATGAAGGAACTAAAATCTTCCATCACTTTCAATGGCAGACTGATATCTCTAGATTTTTCTTGTACTAAAGTTATTGCATTAAAATCCCCTCCCATAACAACTTTGACATCTCCCAATTCATTTAAAACTCGTGTTAGTTCATCCCATAGACCTTTTTTTATCATTCGTTGATGATGGCCCATAAATATTAAATAGCCAAAATTTCATATTGAACTTAGAAACCTCAAGTAGTTTCCAATTAAGCTCATTATTTATTGGAATAACATTTACTAACTTGGGACCCCACAAAGCAACTAACTCTCTACAAGCTCCTTGAGATTGAGAATGGGCCAAATTCCACCTTACCCATTTTTGTAATGAGGCTTCATATGCTTCCATGGATAACTTTGTTTCTTGTAATAAAACAATATGATCTCCACAAGCATCCATCTGATGCTTGATATGAGCACACTTGTTAGAGGCATTGATGCCCTTGACATTCCAAGATATGACCTTCATTGCACATGAGGAGAGCAACATGCTCTCCTCAGATGCTTGTTTGTTGAGTTTGGAATAGAATCATATATGGTTTTTTGTACCCCTGCTTCTATCTCCTCCTTAAGTTTTTCCAAATTAGATTTCCTTCCCCTTTTTCCTGGAGATTTCTTCAATATTGTTTTAGAAGGAGTCTAAGATATGGAAAGTTTCTTTGAATAGTCAAATTCCTCTTCCTCCTGAACTATCATCTGATCTTTAGATTGTTGTAATCTAGCATGTTGTTCTTTGTTCTAAGAGTTTTTGTGGCTCTTAACAATTACCTATCTCCTTACTTTCTTTGAACATCACTTCATCTCCCCAACCATCCTCAGTTGCTATTTCGTTTGCAATCTCAACAAACATGTCTGACCCTACTGAAATTAGGATTTACTCTGCTAATATTTCCATCTCATCTAAAATTTTGATATACTTGAGGCTTGTTTCAATTTGTGCTTTTAAATTATGATTACCAGTTTGCTTTTGATAGTTGTTGACATCCATAAGCATGTTTGTAAACCCAGGCTGAGGTGATAAGTGTAATGAAGAGCCTTCAAACATCAATTTTCTCACTATAACATCTAAATGTTGTTATGTGACCTATGGTAATGATGGTGAATACATATTAAGAGAATAGTCCATTTATAACTAAACCATGATATCCTTCTTATTGCAAATACTCATTGATATTGAAAAAGTATGCTTGGGGTTAGTGTGCACTACTATATCAAGATTCTTCTTTTCTTTCACTTTTCTACAGTATCCCTTATCACCTTGAGCTACAATGCTTGTTAATGCTTGATTGGTAGATACATTCCCAAATTCTTCAATATACTTAAGGCTTGTTTCAGTTTGTGTCTTTAAATTGACATTACCAGTTTGCTTTTGACAATTCGTGATATCCATAAGCCTATTTGTAAACCCAGACTGAGCTGATAAGTGTATTGAAGAGCCTTCAAATATTAGTTTTCTGACTATAACATCTAAATGTTGTTTTGTGATCAAAACTGAAAAAGATTGTTTGGGGCTAGTGTGCACTACTATATTAGGATTCTTCTTTTCTTTCACTTTTCTATAGTATCCCTTATCAACATGAGCTACAATGCCTGTTAATGCTTGATTGGTAGATGCATTACCTAATTCTTCAATAGGAGCATTTCCTTGTTGCCAACAATCTAAGTCTACATAACTTTCCCCCATTTGGTAATTTGTCTTTATATGCCCTAATGAATGACATTTGCACAAACCTTGTCAGGCATTTCAATTATTATATTTTGATACCACTTGCCAAATTTAGAGGTCATTTAAAATTTTCTTGAAATTTTTTTGAACTATCCATCAAAATACACACCCTAGTTGGCTTTGACAAGTTTTTGAAAAATGCATAGTTATGTTTAAGAAAGATTCCTACATGATTCATCATAATTTCTATCAAATTCAACTCCCTATTCTCCAAAGGTAGTGTATGCAACTGAACCCAAAAAGGAACAAACCTAGATACAAAATCCTCAACCTTAAAATTGGGAACCCATTGTTGCATTGACATACCTGAGCCTTCAAAGATCCAAGATTTTATTTTATATACAACATTTCTTTGTTCCTTATTGTGGAATATGACCACAAAAATCCCCTTAGACCAGTCTAAATAAAAGATTGTTTCAATCCCTTCCCATTTATTAAAAAACAAGTACTTTAGATTTTGCAAATCAAGAACTAGATTGAAAAACATACAAATCAATGCTTTTTCCCTAAGATTCCTAACTTGGGGTTGCAATAGATGCTCCAAAAATGTGATTTGAACTATTCCCTTGTGATCTAGGCTTTGTGCTTGTACCCTCCCATGATAATCTCCTCCTACGCCATTCAAATGTTTTTCTTGATCTTGCTAGGATGATTCTTTGTGTCTCCATACTTGTTTTCGTGTCTGCCTTCTTGTCGCCTTCTTCTTCTTCTTTCTCCTTTTTTCTATTTTTGCCTTGATGCAATGCCACTTGTGTAATAGTTTCATGAGCTTTCTTTTGATTCTGCAATGACCCCTTTTCATTTCCCTATTATTTATCCTTCTCTATATCTTTTTCCAAAACTTCCTTCTGAATCCCTTGATGCCACATGCTTTGAGAAGCTTCATGGTTTTGTACATTTTGCAAAAACCCTTGTTGCCTTTGTAGAGACAATTGGGTATAATGGTCTCCCTTAAAACCATGATCTTGCTTGCGTCACTTGGGAAAAACCTTATACCCTTGATCTTGTTGATATCTTGAATGATTTGGACTCAGGGTATGCCTCTTTGAATTGGGTCATGTCAATCTACTACCTTTGCTTCTTGCCCCTTCAATTTGGAAACCCTAGTAGATCTGAGATCCAACTCACTATCTTCATATAGTTGATTCAAATATTTTGAATCTTTTTCATACTACTTTGAGGGTATTGCTTTCTGTCTATTTCCTCCTGGTGCCCTATCTTCTACACAAATATCAAAGATTGGTTGATTGGCATGGATCAAATTTTGGGCAAGTCGAAACGGAACCCAGTTCAACTTGGAGAAACTATGCCTAACTTTGTTAACCTAGTTCAGCTTAGAGAACCTATGCTTGACTCTATTAGACCTATGGTTTGCATGTTTCCATGCATGACTATCAATGGTACCATGATATCATTGTGCCTGACCAACATAGAGTTGAGGGACACGCATGTGCGGAGGTCTGCCATTTTCTAGATAGTTACTGTTACTGTGGATAATTTAATTTAATTATTATTAAATTAAGTTAGTTTGAAATAAATATAATTTTTAAAGTTAAAACTAAGAGAAAAATAAAACAAAATCAATAAATTAAAATCTTTAAAATATTAAATAGATATTTGATAAATAAATAAGTAAAAGTTTATGATGCAAGAATTTATTTAATATAGAAATATAAATCTTTTCAAATTATGAGAATGAAAATAAATAAATTTTATTTTATTAATTTTTATTTAAAAGTTGTCGTATTTCTCTACTTCAACTTTCTATTTTTCCTTCTAGTCAACACCTCGTCTCTTATCAGCTAACTCCATGTCATTTTAGAATCAAAATCTTTCCTTATCAATTAACTACTCATCCTTTTGGAAACTTCTTTCATCATTATGAATTAACTAAGCATGAAAGGGGAAAATTCATGTGCACCATTATCCATCTTTTTAACTCGAATAATTAATTATTATCCTTTCATGAGTTAAAATAACAATTTTCCATTCTCTCCTATTCTTAACCATCGATTTTGCTATCAAATCCTGACCGTCAATTGAACATACAACTCTTATAAATTGGGATTGAGGAATGCATTGAAAAAAAGTCTTCGATTGTTTTTTTTTTTCGTTGTTTGTTTTTGGAGAAATTTATGGTTGCAGAGGAGGCATACTCCATTGAAGAAAAGAGGTAGAAGATTTGGTTAAGGCAAGGAAAGGCGAAAGCTTGGTTCAACAAAGAGGGATTTGAGGTTTATTGCATTGCAGGTAGGTTATTATCTAAATTTATTTCTCTCCTTTGAGAATAGGAATGGAAATATTGAAGAAAATTTCATGTTTGTCTTCCCTCCTCTTTGAATTCCTTATTCTTCTTAAATATTTCATTTGAATAAAAAAAATTGACCTCTATGGATCTCCTTCCTTATTTGTCAAATTTTTTTATTGCTAAAAAAAGTCATTATATATATATATATAATCCTTTTTAATTTAACCTTCCTATATAAATATTTTCCAAGAAATTTTGGATCTCCTCAATTAATCTCTTCTTGACCTCTTTGGTTTTATTTCTTTTCTTTCATGAACTTTAAAATTATTTTCTCAATACAAGAGCTATTGAAGTAAAAATAATAATTAATATCATTTCTGAAACCCTAACTCTAAACTTATTCTTCATTAAATTGATATTCTCTCCGTAGAGAAAGATACTTGAAACAAAATATTTATATATATTATATATATTATTATTTTTTATAAAACAATCTACCATTTTAAACTTTATTTCTCCCTTTCATGAAATTTAATAAACTTATTTTATTTATTTTTTTATATTAAATTAAATCAGGTTGTTTACTTGTGATAAATCTATTTAACATTCAATGGATTCATTTTATTTTGATAGAGCGAATAACCCAAGATCATCAACTGCAAAAAACCTTCTCAAAATAGCAAGAGAGACACGAGGCCATTTCACCAAATAAGGAGTGAAAAATATGAGATGATAAATTACATAATGTTATAGGCTTTTAAAGCCCTAAAAAAATACCGACGAGTGAAAAACCACCCTACGAGAAAAACTACCTGAATAATCAATGCATAATTAATCTAAATGCAATCCTAAGTAAACTTAAGCATAAATATAATTTACTCTAACATATTTAACTAGTTAAATTTATTTTCTATTTATAAATTAATTTAAAACATACATTTTAAATTCTAATTAATATATTTATTAATTATTATTTTTATCCTTAAAAATATAAAAATATAAATGATTAATATATGTATTTTTCTTTTAAAAATATAAATATAATATATATATATATGCTTTCCTTGCTTTCAATTTTTTTTTTTTAAGCAATTTCAATTCCACTCCTTGATCTTCTACTTTAGCCATTTCAACTTGGTTATTAAGCAATACATCTTTGATCCAAATACTTTGAATCTTGACCACCATTCTCCTACTAACCCTAGAAAGCTCGAATTGTTGAGCCACATTTTCAAATTTGAAAGGTGAACGAGTGGGGCTCTGATCTTCTTGGATGTCTAATACTATTGTCATATGATCCGATCTAGCACTAGGTGAGATTCTAGCTTCAAATAGAAATGGGAAATTGTCTAATCCTCCCCAAAAAAAGGAATATGTCTAACTTATCTGCTATCATGCAAGGGCCTAGCCTCCTATTTGTCCATGTGTAAGTTCCATTTCTAAAATCTATATTGAGCATTTAATTTCTGATGATCCAATCTTTGAAGTCCTTTTGGGATTGGTTCTCTTTGAATTTTGCCTAGTTTATTCCTCTCTTCCAATACTGCATTGAAGTCACCTGCTAAGATAAATTTCTTTCCTTGCATTGTCATCAGAAACATCTCAATTTCTTTCCATAGGTTTATTTTCCCTATACATGAGTTGGGCCCGTACACATTGATGAGCCCAAATTTGAGCTTGGATTGAATGCTTCACACCCAACAACATTGCTAGTATGGATTTTCTATCTGCACCATATTTGGTTTCCAAAAAATTGCTATTCCACCAGAAGCTTTGCTTGCCATGACCCTTGCTACATTCCACCCCACAACCTTCTTCTTGAGAGTATCTAAGTCCTTGTTGCTTAGCTTCGTTTCTTGTATTAAAACTATGTTTTCTTTGGTCAAAAGAAGTCTCCTCTTGAATAAACGTTGTTTGTTAGGGGTGTTTAGACCCCTAACATTCCAAGATAGCAGCCTCATGGTGATTCGGGAAGGGGGGATCCCTTCCCAGACATTAGCATTGATGTCAACTTCTTCTGACCTTCCGCGTCCTTGTCTATGGATCTCAATTCCTATAATGACTTCCCCTAGTTTTTCCTTTCCCACAGTCAGGCTTAGCATTTTTGGTTAACTATTGGTTGATCCCTAGTTTCCTTGGGGACTTTGTTTCTTCTTGTTCCTCCTTAGAATATGCTGCAGCTTCTAACAACAATCCATGTTCTATTGGAAGTGTGGGTCCATTGACGATCTCTTTAGGATCATCATATATATTGCTAAACAAAAGCGGAGGGTCTTGACCTTCCATCTCCTAATTTCCTTGACCATCTCCCATGGTGATATGTAGAAAACTATCATTGTTGTCTTCCCTCAACGTGGCATTTTCAGATTCCTTCCGCGAAGCCACCTCCACTTCTATCTTCTTTGGTGTGGCCACAATGACGAGATGGTTGATAATTGCTCCATCCTCACTGCATTCCTCATTTGTTCCTTGTCTTGTGATGGCCAACATATTATTGCTAATATCTCTTCCCAAAATCTCCATCTCTCTCAAGAGGTCCCTTAAATCTTCCAGGCACTCCAAAAATTTTCTAGGGATTGGGTTTCCTCTTTCAGCCAAAGCCTACTCCTTTGAATTTGTCATGACTCCTACTTGCTTCTCCCCTGCCTTTCCCCTGCCTTTGTGATGCTATCCCCCTTTGCACACTCAAAAAAATGACTTCTAGGATGTCTATTTCCAAGCCAACATGTTGATTGCTTTGCCTACCCCTTTTAAGTAGCTTGCAATGTATCCTTTGTACAAAACACATGTGCCTCTTTTATCAATCGTGATTTTCTGAAGCCAACTTCCTTTCTCTGTGAGAATTTCTAAATTGCCAATGAATTTGAGCTCTATTTTTATGTCTACCAATATCGTGGCTATTCCTGACTTTCCAAGGTAAAACTCTTCTTCATAGCCTATGAATGTGCCTAGGGCTCCCCCAATTTTCCCCAATGTTTCCTCACTCCAATATTCAAGGGGAAAATTCTCCAAGCTTATCCAATGCAAGAAGCTTTTCAGTTTATGTTGCTTGGGATTGAAATTTGGTTCCTAATCTAATTTATAGAAGCAAAAACCCTTGAAGAATAGCGGTTCCCCAAATAATTTTTTTTCTTTGATCCCCCAATTTGCACATTCCAATAAAATAAAATCCTCAGCTAGGGTTTTTGCACTTACCTAACCTTCAAAGTGATCACCGAACCAGTCCTTGATCTCTTTCTTTATCATGCCATTCCTAGTCCATTTGATGAATAAGCCACATTTTTTGAGATAATCCCATCTCAGTTGTAGAGAACTGGTTGAGATCTACAAAATATTGCTTCTTTGGTCTGGAGGGGAAAAGGGTTTCTCGCCATGTAAGTTTTTCTTCAAAATCCAAGCTTTGTTCATTCATTTATGCCCTTCTCTACCGTTCCCCCCCTGAAATTGGCTCGGGATTGGTTTTTCCAAGGCATCTAACCAAAATCCTTCTTGGCTCTTGGATGCTACGGGGGTTTCCTCGACCCAGGGTTCCCTAACCACCCATGCCTGCCTTTCGGATATTGCCCTGGATTTCAAGGTGAAATATGGTAATAGTGTGTACAAAAACCTATTTTTGAAGGTACTCTATTGCCTTGGTAGCCTCCTATCTGCCTGTTTGGAGTTCTCCTTCTCCACTAGCCATTATTTTCCTACCTTCACACATTGTTCTGCCTTCGCCCATTATTCTGCCTTCGCACATTTTCTTGCTCCTGATTTTGCTCCATTTCCTTTTTAATATAAAAGATGATAACAATGGTGATATTTTAAACATCACCAATCCTCCGACTGGCTCCAGAATCTAGAACTTCATGCAAAAATGTAAAGGATTATTCTGTGATTATCTCTCTTGGGATGTCCATGATGGAAGCAAGGAATTGTTTTGGGAGGACTCATGGGCCTGGTTTCCAAGCCTAGGTAGCTTAATTAAGGGTTAGGAGACCAAACACACGCTGAAAATTTTATGGGGAGATTGAGCGAAGGACTACATCATTCCAAATTTGGACATTTGGGCACTAGATTAGAAGTGGAAGGAATTCTCAGGTTTCAATCTACCTCAGCATGAAGTCCTTGCACTCACTGAAGTATTGAAGAACATATCACTATCTCTACGTGAGGGGTGTGACACTCTAGTTTGGGCAGGAGCTAAGTCAAGCAATTACAATGTAAAAGAGGGATACAGGTTGTTGTACAAGGAGAGAGGTAGGATTGTAGACAACATTCCCCTACACCTGCGTTGGAGCAATGTTTTCCTCCCAAAGGTGGGCACGTTCGCATGGGCAACGATACAAAATAAGGTTTTAACAGTTGAGCGGTTTCTTCGTCTAGGATTCCAAGGCCTATCAAGGTGCTCATGTGCGAACATGATGAAGAAACCTCCAACCATCTATTCCTTGATTGTCCATATGCGCTAAAGTGTTGGCACTGGTTTTGTGCAAGACTCGGTTGGGTGGGGGCTATGTCGAATGATTTTCTCAATTGGTTTTGATCATGGCCAACTCTGAAAAGAAGATCGATTTATGGGAATATATGGACTCTTAGCCCATCAATTGTTGTATGGGAGTTGTGGAAAGAAAGAAACAAGAGCTTGTTTCAAGATATGAAAATGTTCGCTGCCTCCCTAATCAACAAAATTGAGGTAGTCTTAGTGGAGACATTGAACGCCAAACTAGGCCAGAGATTGGTTAAAGACAAGTATTTCTTAGATTGGGATGCAATGTTGCATGCAGCTTGGCCCAACCTCTGGATACCAACCTAGGTAGGAAATGGCGGTGTCGGGACTCAACAAGTATGGGCATCAGTAAAATGGTCTCCCCCCAAACAAATGGTACAAGATGAATTTTGATGGGGCATCCAAAGGTAACCCAGGCCCATCGGGTGTGGGTTGCATCATGAGAGATTGGAAAGGTAGAATAGTTTTAACTTTGGCCAAGAAGCTGCCTGAAGGTGCAAAAAATGAAGCTGAATTCCTTGCTCTCATCCATGGGATAAAGTTGTGAAGGAACCAACGAATAGTAAGACTAGATATTGAAGGAGACTTGACGTTGGTTATCAATGCTCTCAGAAAGGGAGACACACCTAACTAGAAACTGTGTGGCCTACTCACCAGGGCTCTAAAGCTATTGGAGAAATTTGAGTCCTTCACAGTCAACCATATATATACAAGGAGGGTAATGGAGAGGAAAATGCACTAGCTAATACCGACATAGAAGGAAAATAAGCCCTTTCCCATGTGTCAAATAGTTGGCATAGTGTCAAACAACAGGCATA
>VDFB02290188.1:0-86827 GCA_007258455.2 Sequoia sempervirens | reverse complement strand
TCATATTTTTTATTATATAAAGTATAGATAGTGTGGTTTATACAACAACCAAGATAATACCCATAAATTTTGCAATGTGCCATTATGTGCCAACTCATCAATGACACACCAATATTCAATTTGAATCCACAACTATTGAGATGAAAATCAAACATAAGAATTGATTTCATTCCATACGGGACAATTCAACTTTATAGGAATTTGTTGCCTCCATAACATGAATCTTTGTAATCCATATATACATATGTAGCATAGCTCGTAAACAAGGAGTTCACAAATTTATTTGAGTAAAATAGGTGGACAACAGAAGACATCAATCATACACCTTTCTCAAGGATATGTCATATACACAATGAGTAAGTAAATGAAAATGTATTCATCGTTTTAGTTCTATATCTATTTATTTTCTTTCCATATTATATCTCATAAGCTTCTACATACACCCACAACTTCATCTAGATCCACATCTATAGAGTTATCCAGTGAGATTCAAACCTCGGGCATTAGATTAGTGGTATTAGAGCTTTTGGCACACGACATCATCTGTAAACACACTAGTAAATATTCATTTGAATTTATTGTGTTTTATAATTATGTGTTTTTTTGTAATCTACTCTCATATACAATGAGACTTTACACTTCCCTAAAGGAAGAAAATGGGGTATCCATACACCCTAATTCCCAAGTTAAAGTAAAAGAATTCACATCCCTTGGTATTTACAAGAATTTATAATAGGAACATTAATTTAGTAGCAATAACATAAATATATTAAAAGGGTTCATATTGTTCTTGCATGACTTATCTAACAACATCAAACTATATGAACCTTAACATAAAACTTTGAGGACCATCAAACTACCTACCATGCAATCTCAACAAAATAGTGAAGCCAACACAAGAGGACATACATGTGATAATTAACAATAGAATTGTACAAGTAGTCATGGACTAGTGTATATATTTAATTAGTCAATTTAAAAAACTCTATAAATGGGTGGTTCCATTGACTTTGTCATTTGGTAAAGCTTTTGGTTGTTGAGTCCACACTAAATTTCAAGTAAGCTTAAAAATTTCAATGTTTAAGGATAATTACGAAATAAACTCTACAACAACAATCCAAATTATCTAAGCTAGGTGGATGCAACAATAGTCACTTTAACATTGAGTTTCATGCTCAAAACAATTTTCTAATGCAAGCATAAATAGATGAAAATATATTCAAGACCCTAGAAGGAATCATTGTCACAAATCTCAACATTGTAGTCACCACACAAGCAACCCCCACACCATCAATTGAAGATTGACCTATTGTGGCAAAGATGCGCCCAATTCTAGAAACCATGTTTATACATAATTATATTATTCATATACATAGATTTGTTAGAAAGGCTCAACTCCCACAACAAATTGAATGGTTTACTAGGAAACAACTTTAGGTCAAGGCTCCACACTTACTTCCTAGTCTCAACACAATGTAAAATAATGCTTCACATGGAGGGTTTACTAATCTACGTTGATTCACCAATAATAGTACTTGTAGTACTCCCCAAGCCATTCTAATGGCTTATAGTAACTATAGGAATACTTCTCTAGTATACGATATACCAAATCACTTCCTAGATGCTCTCAATAATGTAAGGACCATACACTAATCTCTAGTAAGTGTGGCACATGCTCTAACAATGATGCAAAGCACTTTACACAAAGGTAAACACTTTTGTAGTAAATATTCCTCCATTTTTATCATAGATTTAGTAGGGTCCCATACAAATCCAAGATGAATTCCAAAGTCCGATTCACAAAACCATGTCATCATGAGAGTCACTCTAGAAACAATCTCTAGACATGCTCTAGATATGTTAGCTCCATTCTATATTATTTGGTTCAACTTCCTAGCCACTCTTGGCCTACATGACATGAATATTTTTAATCCATGGGTGATATCATGAAACTATGTCTCACTTTTGGCAAGAAGAGTTTTTTGAGTGGTTGAGTTGGATTCACTTGAACACCTTCGAGCAAAGTAAAACCTTTGCTCAAAGAACCATCAAGTGAAGGTACAAACTAAACACCTTTGCTCAAAGGTGTTTGCCATATAATGGTTTCTTTTGCATGGTGACCTTTTCTAGAAGGTACCTTCAAGCGAAGGTAATACCTTTGAATGAAGGTACCTACCTTCGTTCAAAGGTCCTTCAACCAAAGGGCCTTAGCTAGGAAAGTTTGGCATCAACATCAAAATTTCCTCATAAAATTTAGATTCAAACCCCGGGTTGAACCCTTAGATGAATTGAACTTGACAAGATATTTTACAAGGTTGTAGCCCTTAAAATGAGCTTTCCAACGAGTATAGTTTTGATATGTTTTCATTTTATCATGTATTTTAATTTTAATTTTTACTGAACATAGGTTTTTATTTAAACATCAAGCTCTTCATTCTCCAAAGGTGGAAAAATAGTAGATGATGAAGTAGAGGCGATGGTGAATGGTTTGTGCTGCATGGGGGAGACTTCCCGTGACTTATAAGGTCGTGGGTGCATGTCTTCATATTCCTTTGCATGTGTGCTAGGGTTTGTGGATCAGGGGCGTTTGAAAATTCTCTACAGTGGGGGGGTCTTTGATGTTTACGGGGTGGGTTATTTTCTTTGTGCTTGTAGATTGTCTCCATTTTCAACTACATATAGATTATTTCTTAGCCATTTTTTGTTGCTCTAGCTGCTCAAGTAGGGATTTGGCTCTATTGATATTGGTTTAGCTTTCATCGTGGCCAGGTGGGTTTTGTCTCAATTTCACCTAGAGATGGTCTTTTTTCTTTTAGAATGGATAACTCTAATGAGGGTTTGTCAAGAAGCAGTGGTTTCCGTATGCACAAGGTGAATGGGTTCTTGGAAAGATCACAGGATCGACTGGTGCTGAGTATTCAACCTAATTACTTGATGAAGGATGTTGAATATTAGAGCAACCATGTTCTGATTTGCAAGTTCATGGGATGTGAGTGGTGCTCCCTTTTCTGGATTCATGGGTATGCAAGACTTGGAACTCAGAGGGTGACTTTGATATTATGTTGGTAGCCAACAATTTCTTCATGGTGGATTTTTCTTGTGTTGTGGATAGAAATTGTTATTTCAAAGGTGGGCCTTATTTTTACAATCAGGTGAGCCTTTTCATTAAACCTTGGCATGTGGGATTCAACTCTACTGAGGAGCTCCCTTCTAGGGTGTCAATTTGGGTGTGTCTCTCTTTCCTACCTTTGGAATGTTGGCAAAGTGATATATTGCAGATTATTGCTCTCTTGCTTGGTAAGCCTATTGGGCCTTCGTAACAAACACTAGATAAAAGGGACCTTTCCTTTTCTTGAGTGTGTGTTGAAATCAACTTGAACAAACTGCTATCAAATTTGATTGATATGAGTATTCAGACAACCTCATGGACCCAACAGTTGGATTATGAGGCTCTTCCCTTTCAATGTCATTTATTTCATGAATATGGTCATGTTCAATAGAAGTGTCCCAAAGTTGTTATTTTTGCAAGTTTGGGTAATGCTTTGTCTCAACCTACTTAGATGAAAGACAAAGGTAAAGCTTCCATGTAGGGGGTGGTGGCGAACAAGGATGGTTTTGTTCTGGTTAAACCCCGTAACAGGAATAGAGGTCAAAAGAGGATGCTCAAGGACAACCATGAAGAGGATACTTTTAACAGATTCGATGTCTTAGAGGACATAATTCAAGAGGAAGGAGTCCCTCTAGATATGTAGGTAGTGGATGATTCCATAGCTGAGAAGCACCTAGAGCTTCAACCAATTTCTTCATACAACTTGACTCCGACGGAGGCTTTAGCTACTTGGTTGAATATGGACATACCTCCCTTAGTTTCTATGACTACGAGATTAGTTTGGTGCTAGGAATTATTTCAAGGTTTGTGATTCTAGGTTTTGGACCCATAATTAAGAAGGGTGTTGAAGAGAATGCTAGAAGAAACTCATCTTCTCCTGCTTTGGGATTGCAACAAAAATCCGTAAAAAATGGGGCTCCTTGAGAAGCTCCTTAAAGCAGGTAGGAAGAAGGATCGAGAAAAAGTAAAGTTAATTGGTGAATCATTGGTGGAGTTTGGCTCGGTGAGGACTATTGATTCTCATTTCTCCCAACCTTAGTGATGATTGTGTTATCGTGAAATGTGAGGGGTATGAATAACATCCCTAGATAAAAGGCTATTCAGGAATTAATTCGTGTTCATCCTCTTAATATGGTGTTCCTCCTGGAGACTAAGTTGTTTGTTGATAGTATGATGACTTTGGCTTCAAGGATTTGGGGTCAGTGTATGTGATAATGTGTTGGGATGCAAGGTAGGCATAGAGTTATTCCTTCTTGGTGGCTCTCCTACAGGTATTTTGTTTCTCTTGTTGCTTCTAGTTTGGAGTCGGGTGAGAGAATTATGCTCTCTAACATATATGCTCCTAATGACTTCCTTAGTAAGATGAATTTGTGGTCACATGTTAGATACTTTCACTCTTTGGATCCTTTTCTTCCTTGGATTCTGGTAGGTGATGTCAATGTTATCTCCTCTCTAGAGGAGAAAAGGGGTGGTGCTTCCCGGTTGAACCCCTTAGATCTCCTTAGGGACAATGTGGCCCATTTGAATCTGGTGGATATCAAGCCTATCAATGGGATGTTTACCTGGAATAATAGAAGGACTGGGGATTCTACCATTTCTAAAAGGTTAGACAAGTTTCTAGTGTCCAAATTTTGGGTTGGTGATAGATGGGTGACTAGTTCTAATATTTTGGATTGGCGGGGATCTGATCATTGGCCAATCAAATTCTTTGCTTACTTCTCTCAATGCTCTAAAAAGCAGTCTTTTCAATTTCAACTCATGTGGCTTCAAGAAGTGTCTCTTCATAACCTTGCTCCTGGTTAGTGGAGTGTTGGAAAGCCGAATTTTGGCACTGTAATGTATTCCTTTGTCAAGACGCTACAATTCATCAAGTATAAGTTAAAACACTAGAATAGATACCATTTTGGAAATGTGTTTCAGGCTAAAAGGGTCGCTCAAGAGCATTTGACTTCTATTTCTCGTCAAATTTGAGATCAGGGTCTTACTGAGAATTTTTGTAGGATGGAAGCTTTAGCGGTGAAGGATGTGGAGGAATGGGAACTTAGGGAGGAATTTTTTTGGAAGAAAAATTCTTGCATTGATTGGCTCCAGGAAGGTGACAAGAATAATTCTTTCATAATTCGGTCAAGGATAGAAGGTAGGGCAACATTATTTCTTCTTTGATGTCTCAAGAGGGGGAACATCTTTACTCTGATGCTGAGATTTCAAAAGAAGTTATTCAATTTTTCTCTACTTTGTTTTCTAATGACTTTCCTCCCTCAAGTGTTGAGGATGCTTCAATTTTAGCATGCATCCCTTCCTTGGTGATGAGTGAAATGAATAATTCTCTTCTCAAACCAATCTCCTTGACTGAGTTGGAAGATATAGTCTTTCAAATGAAGAAAGGTAAAACTTTGGGTCCTGATGGGTTTTCGATAGAGTTTTTTTAGGAGTTTTGGGAGATTATTAAGCTTTACCTTCTCGAGGTTGTCTAAGAGTCTCAATAGAACAAGAAAATTCTAAGAGATATAAATGCCACCTTTCTGACTCTTATCCCTAAGCGGGAGGGTGCTACTGCTAACTCTTTGGATCTCTTTAGGCCAATTTCTCTGTGCAATGTGGTGTCTAAAGTAATTACTAAGCTGATTGTTGAATGTCTTAAGCTGTGGTTGAGCAGGTTGATTTCTGAGGAGCAGGGGGTTTTGTGGCTGGTAGGAAGATTCTTGATGGTGTTGTGATTGCAGCTAAGACTATGCACTCCATGGCTTCCTCCAGGGAGAAGGCTATGTTTATTAAGTTGGACATGGCCAAATCCTATGATCGGGTCAAATGGGAGTTTCTATCCAAAATTATGAGAGTGTTTGGGTTTGACAATAGCTGGATTGAGTGGGTTATGAGTTGTGTCACTTCCTCCTCCTTCTTGGTGTTGGTCAATGGGGAGAATTCAAAGCTCTTTGGGGCTTCTAGGGGCCTACGGAAGGGGGATCCTTTATCCCCATACTTATTCATTTTGATGGTTGAGGGGCTTGGGAGGTTTATGAGATCATGTGTGGAGCTTGGACTCATTCAAGGTTGGCGCTGGGGCAATAATTTACCCCCCCAATCCTACCTTTGGTTTGTGGATGACACAACTTTGATGTGCTTAGATAGGGTGGATGAAGTGGTTAACTTGAGGAAGGCCCTAGACTGTTATCTGGCTACTTTGGAACAGAGCATCAATGAGGGTAAGTCCTCAATTTATTTATTTAATATTCCTAAGCTTATTTAGCAATGGATTGCGAGGATTCTTAGGTTCCAGATTGGTTCACCCCCCTTTATTTATCTTGGTATTCCTAAAGTTGTGTGTTCACTTCCTAGAGTGTTTTGGCATGATGTTATTGAGAAATTTTGTAAGAAGGTTTGACACTGGACTTGTAGGTGGCTCTCTATTGCTGGTAGAGTTACTCTTTTGAAGTCTATGGTCTAGGCTCTCCCATTTTATAGGTGCTTTGTTTTATTGGGCCCCACCAATTTTGTCAAAGAATTTGAGCACCCGTGCCATTAGTTTCTTTGGTTTGGTAATCTCCTCTCAAGGAAGTAGAGTCTAGTAGGGTGGGATGATGTGTGTTAACCAAAGTAGGAAGGTGGTCTTGGTTTGAGGTGGGCTGATTTAAATGGTCAAGATTTGGTGGCTAAACTTTATTAGCGTTGGTGTTCTCAATAGTAACAACCTTGGGCTAAGATCCTCACCTCTAAATATCTTGGAGGTGTGGAGAGTAAGGATGTAACTAGATACTACTTGGAGGGTAAAGGCTCTATGGTTTAGAATACCCTTAAGAGGGGAGCTAAGTTGATTAAGCAAGGCTTGTTTTAGATTTGCAACAGAGGTTTGAATGATCTTTTTTGGTACGACTCTTGGGATGGACACCCTCCTATTATGTCAACACATCCTCACTTGCAGGAGTTATGTAGGATTTTTTTGGAGGCTGGCTAGAGTCACGTAGAGGACTTAAAAACCCCTTTATGTTCAAGGGTAGGCTAGTTTGTTTTGGTGGAAGGACCCACAGGAGTGACCCCTGGAAGCTTGTTGGAGGATCTTCAGGAGCTTTCTTGCATTTTGGTAGGTAGAATGTGCAACTCTCTTTTGGAGATGGATGTTTTGGCCTAGAGTCATGATCAAAAAGGAAAATTCTTTGTTGCCTCTAGTTATCAGGTGTTGGATAAATAGATGTTTGGAAATATAGGAGTCCCCTGGTGGAAGTAGATCTAGAACAAATTCTTGTGGCCCAAGTGCAATTTCTTCTCTTGGATTGTGATATGTGGAAGATGCCAGACCTAGGAGAATCTTTGGAAATGTAGTTTTCAGGCCCCCTCTAGGTGTGTGTTGTGCTCTAATAGTGAGGAGTTCATTTCTCATCTATTTTTTCAATGCTCTTTTGTTAGGGAGATATGGTATCTTCGGTGGGAGGCTTGGGATCAACCTTGTTGGCATGCCTCTTCTTTGGAGGACTTTTGGGCCAGGTTGGGGAACTCTCTTGGTAAAACTTATTTTCTCCACATTGTTTGGACAATTGGTCCCAACTTGATTATTTGGCATATCTGGTTGGAGTGCAACCACAAAATCTTTTTGGATAGGAAAATTTAGGTGAGGCAGGTTTGGATGAGAATTCTGGGGATTATTCTGGAGATGATTGTAGCCAATTGCGATCTTTCGATCCTCGTGGTTCCTGATGATATGGGGGTGGTTCAAAGTCTGGGGTTTACAAATGGTGGTAGGGGGTGCTTGGATTTGGTCTGGGTTGGAGTGGTAGAGGGAAGGTCTTGAGGGACGGTCATTAGAAGCCTCCTCCTCTTGGGGTGTTGAAGATTAATACTAATGGTTCCTCTAGAGGTAATCCTGGTCATGTTGGGGTAGGGGGCATTGGTAGAGATAGTTCTATAGGTATTGAGTTCTTCTTCTCAGAATATAGAGGTTAGCACTCTAATAATTTTATGGAGGCTTTGGCTATTCTTTTGGCGTTGAAAAGGGTGTATGCCCTTGGTTGGAGAAGGATAATTTGTGAGACTGACTCAGATTGTGATTGAATTCTTCAATAAGCGCCATTTAGAGGAGGTGAATTGGCAGTTAGTTATTGTGGTTCGTCAAATCATCTCTTTGGGTGGTGTATTGGATTCTATCACCTTTTTCCATATCCCACGGGAGTGAAATAAGGTGGTTGATGGATTAGCTAAATGGGCATCTGAGTGGAGGGGAGACTGGAATGTGGGAGATTGAGGTGGCCTTCCTGAGAACTTGTCTCAGGAGTTAGAGGAGCTGGTTACGGAGGATATGAGATGCTTCTTAGGTGTTACTTGATGACTCTTTTGTTGTCTTTAGGCCTTGGTGGGTTTGTTGTACTTTCTTGCTTTGTATTGCTTTCTTGATTTAATAAAGTTTTTACCCTCTTTTGTTTTTTTAAAAAAGTGGAAAAATAGTAAACCATTGTAAAAAAAACAAAAAATAACCTTACCCTATATTTTGATGTCCTTATTTTACAAAAAAAAAGATTTCGATATATACACAACAAGTTATGTTGGACGACATACACATATGTCAAAATTATAGTTATGTAGTGACTTCAAAAATTAATTAAAAAAAATATGTAACAAAAAATTATGAAAAAATATCCTTGCCTCAGATATTGATGTTGAGAATCTATATTTCAAAAATTATAATTTTATCTTTTATAGAAAAAAAGTTATGTTGGACGACACAAACGTTGCTTTTTGAAAATATTATTTTTTATTTAAAATTAGTTATTAAAGGAGATGTTGAAAGATTAATGATTTATTTCAAAAAAAAATTAAATATATATATTTAGAATCTACACAGAAATTTCCACAAATCACTAGTTTGCATCATCTTCAAATTCTTAACGGTTTATCTGCTATAGATCTTAGAAGATGAGGATTTAATTAAAAACTCTGATATAAATGTCCATCTTGGCCAAAAAGCGAGACACAATATTGTGATTTCACCCCTATATATGCATATGTAGTATGTCTTGCAAATAAGGAATTCATGAATTCATTCGAGTAGATAGATATGTAGATAATAGAAGATATCAATCATACACCTTTCTCAAGTGTATTTCATGTACATAACAAATAGTTGAATAAAATAAATTCATTATTTAGTTATATATCTCTTTGTCTTTTCTCTATTATATCACATAAGCTTCTACATATACTTCCAAACTCATATAGATCCACATCTAGAGAGTTGTACATCAAGATTCAAACCCTAGTACTTGGATCACTCAAATTTGCATATAGGTGTAGACACCCCAAATCCACTCCCACTTCTCCACATCATTAAGTAAATCATTATTTAACTTGCAAACTAACTATTCTTCACCATGAATTAATTAATTTGACTAACCTAATCAACCAATTTCATGTAGCAGCCAATTGATAATTCAACCAATGACACAATTAACCCCCAATTAACAAAATCCCCTTAATTAGTTAACCTTAGTCCAAAATCCCTCCAAGTAGTCAATTAAATAATAAATAATACAATACCCATTTAATTGATTAGATTGATTAACTAACCTTTCATATTTTCTTATAATTTAATTTTTTTCCTCATAGCACTAGAAGCCAAAAGAGCTTGTCCTCTAGTCTCCACCATTTCAAATACAAGGAGAAATTTGGATCCTCCATATTCGCACATGCCTTCTGTCACAACCCTCTTTCTTATAACATTTGGAAAACTCATTATTTTTTTTTTAATCAAAAGGCATAAGAGCCTATATATTTATATTATATAAAGGAGTTTTACATATATGTCAATCCTAATAAGGAAAAATCTACCAATGTTACTTTCCAAGAACAAAATTTTGGAGCATTGTTGGAAGATGCAGCCGGGAAAAAAGAACAAAATTCTGGAGCATCACTGGAAGATGCAGTCAGGACAAAAGAACAAAATTCCAAAGCATCGCTCGAAGATGCAGCCAAAATGAAAGAATAAAGTTTTGAAACATCGCGGAAAGATGTAGCCGGAATGCAGGAACCAAGTTCTGGAGCATCACTGAAAGATGCAACCGGAATGTAGGAACAAAGTACCGGAGCATCGTTGGAAGATGTAGCCGAAATGCAAGAACAAAGTTCTGGAGCATTGCTGAAAGATGCAATTGGAATGTAGGAACAAAGTTTCAGAGCATCGCTAAAAAATGCAGTCGGAATGCAAGAACAAAGTTTTAGAGCATCACTGGAAGATGTAGTCAGAAGGCAGACCTTGATGAAAAATGTAATAGGGTTTTCAATATAAGGCCTAATTTCTTCGGTCAGATGTGTGAGAGATGCAAATCCCATTCTATAATATTTTCACCATTCCTTGTCCCCGGAGTGGGTGTCCACAAAGGTATGGTTTTGGACCCCTTCCCAAGCAATGCTACTCCTAGGGACCTTCCAACACTCTCAGCCCATGTTTGGGAGACATGATAATGTGTAGAATATAGTGCAGAGGACTAAGATGATTAATGAAAGAGGGGTGTTTGACAATAGGTTTTCCAAATGAAGAGGTTGGTTGCTGCTTGATGGGATGTCACTTCCAAATGACTATGCACATAAACATAGGAGCACGAACTCCAATAACTCCATCTCCTCTTGACCCATTCACTTTAAACCTGTATTTAATGCAAACTTGTGCAGATAGCTATGAGGTAATGATGAGAAGTCTATATTTGTACCTACACAAGAAAATACATGTTAGCTTAAAAACACCAACAATTTGTTGATGCTGGCTCCACTATTTATATGGTCGGAAATTGTTGAGAGCCATGAACCGATGACACAGTGATTGTCGCCTACAACAACCTTTGTCTTTGCAGTTTTGATTGCATCTCCCTCCCTATTCTTCCAATATTGCAATCACCTTTAACATTACTTCCAACAATATACTTCTAACTCATTCACACATTTACATGTTCATAGCTTCCTTCAAAGCTATTGTAACTAGTTGTGAGTATTGTTTCAATTAATTATCATTGAACAAGGCCACTTCCTTTCTGTCACATCCCATGTTTGCCAAATTTTCAGCCATGTAGTTTCCCTCTCTGTAAGTATGTGAAATGATGAATGACTGGAATTTGTCCAACAAATCCCAAGTTTTTTGCAAAATATACCTTAGACTCCAACAATGAATCTTTCTTTCCTTGCATGCATTGACAATTATTAAGGAATCCCCTTCAACATGTATTTTTGAAATGCCTAACTTCAGGGCAAGCTCTAGCCCTAACAATACTGCTTGTGCTTCAGCTATATTATTTGTACCCATTGGGAGATAGAAATAATTCGCTACTATTACTATTCCATGTGATTCTCGAATGAAAATACTTGCCCCTAAAGCACCCAGATTTCCCTTAGATGCTCCATCAAAGTTGAGCTTTAAGAAATCTAATTGTGAAGGTTTCCATTTGATTGCACTTCTATTCACCTTAGCTTTGCCATTTTAAAACAAATTCCCTACAATAGGCAACACTATATTTTTCCAATTTTTCAAAATGGCATCATCACAACTTGTGAAATGAGAGGAAGTATTTTGATCCTTCAAAACATATGCGTTAACAACTTCTGAAACTTCTTTTTCAATTTTTGTTTTGATGAGATCAACTAAAGAAGATGTTTTCCTGAAAATACGCATGTTACGTTCCCACCATATATTCCATATTACTAGAGATGGAATGACATGCCAAATAGAAGAAAAAAAGGAAGTCTTAAACAAGAGAGGCCAGCTCTGAAAAACATCCCAAAGAGTATTTGGAAAAGGGTTATATAAATTTAATTTACTCTTCACAAATATCCAACACTCTTGCACAAAACTGCATTGCACAAGTAGATGATTTACATCCTCTATGACCTCCTCACATAACAGACATTTAAAAGGATTAGTTATCTTCAACTTTATCAACCTGTCACTTGTTAAGATCCTCTTTCTTAATGCCAACCATGCAAAACTCCCAAATTTTGGAAGAGTTTTGTTATTCTAGCAAAATCTATATGCCCTCTGTGTAACCCATTGACCCCTGTTTTGGATTATAGCTTTATATTCTTGCTTTATTGAATAATTACCCATTTTGGAGGGAGCCCACAAAATTTTATTTTGTTTTCTCAAAAGAAAAACAATTATGTCCCTTAACATGTCTTGAAACAATGAAATCTGATTGGCAGAAAGTGAAGAAACAAAACAATTTTTCCAAACCACCTTACCCGTCGAACCATCTGTTGAATGAACATAGTCTAAGAAGTTTGTACCCCATTCTTCTATCAAGATTGTTATGACTGATTGTAATTTTGGAACACTTTGCAGTGGAGGTTTACCATTCCATGAATCTTCCCAAAGTTTCACACTTTCCCCATTATGTATCTCCCATGTAATGTATGAAGTGATGATCTTTCTACTTGAAATCAAAAAGTTCCACATGGCCAAGCCTATTGGCGGATTTGAAATAGTGAGAATTCTTGAGGGACATGCATTGTCAAGATACTTAGACTACATTATTTTGCACCACTTCACTTCTAGTTTTGTATACATTAGCCAAACCAACTTAGCTCCAAATGCCTTATTCCTAGCTAAAAGATTGTGTATTCCTACTCCTCCTTGATGTTTATCCATCCCCATACTGTCCAAGGATATTAAAGGCACTTTTTTTTTATCATTAATGTTACCTTCCAAAGAAATTTTTTGATAATCTTCTCTATTTTTGTAATAACAAATTTTGGAGCTTTGAGAACCGTCAAAAAGTAATTGGGAATTGCAAATAGAACTAATTTTATTAACAGTATTCTACCCGATAATGAAAGCCATTGTTCTTTCCGCATAAGAATTCTTGCCTTTAGTCTTTCTATCACTTTGACCCAATACACAGCCTTATTTGAGCCCTTGAAAAAAGGAATGCCTAAATATGCACATGGAAAATTTGTTGTTGGAAACCCAGTAATTTGACTATCATTTTCTTTACTTCCTCCTTTGTGTTAAGGACATATATTTTGGATTTAGCAGCATTAACTTTCTAACTTAAAGCTAAGTACCGGTACTTGTCTAAAACTTCTTTAAATTGAACAACTTCATCTACAGTTGCTTTCCCAAAAAGGAGGGTATCATCTGCAAAGAGAGAATGAGTCACTGAAATGTTGTTCGAAATATTTATGCCACTCCAAAGGCCTTGATTTTGCTTGTGAAGAATGAACCTACTGAATGCCTCAACCATAATAATAAAGAGAAAATGGGATAAAGGATCCCCTTGCCTCACTCCCTATGTAGCTCCAAAAAAACCTATAGGAGAACCATTAATCATAACTACAAATTTTTCCCCTGATAAGAAAGAATGAATCCATCTATGCCATTTCCCTTTAAAGGAAAACTTTGCAAGAACTTTGTCTAAAAAACCCCAATCTACATGGTCATAGGTTTTCATCATATCCAATTTGACAATAAGGGAAGGAAAATGAGTAGTATAGATGGAATGAAAAGTTTCATAAGTTGTTATGACACCTTCAAATGTTTCGCTGCCTAGAACAAAACCTCCCTGCTCTTGAGATATAATATTTGGTATTTTATAAGAGCGAATTTGCACCCTATGTGTGATTCCCCTTTTTACCTTTGTCTACCTTAGAGAACCAAGTTCGGAGGCTTAATTCCACTTAAGCCCGCTATTGGCGGTCCACTTGGCACCTGTTTTGATCGTTGGTGGAGGCGTTTCTATCGGGGACGCTTGCGCGATGCACAAACGTCCACCCAACACGCGTATGTCCTTGGCAGATTCCTATGGCTGAGCCAACAAAGGTGTTACTCTTCTCATTGGCAGTGAAGTAATAATGCCTCCTTCGGCCGATCAACCCGAATATGGCCATTTTCTTCCTTCCTTCTTCATATTCAGTCCTTCAACAAGCATTTCAACTCTTCAGTAGATCAAACCTTCATTCTGGAACACTTCAAGCTCCCATTCTCACACTTTCGCATCCATTCTCACTCACTCTAAGCATTCAAGCACACCATTGCAGCAAAAGCTTCACTTCGTCACTTTAGTAGAACATGTTTGGGACCACACCATTGCAGCAGAGGCTTGAGTTCCTCTCATTTCTCCCCCAAGCAACCTTGAGTGCTCTTGGTGGAGGTGGTAAGCTTCCCTCTCCTCTCCTCTATCACTTGGTTGAGTAGCATAGTATTGCATTGTAGTGTTTGCATTCTCTTTACTTTATTACTTATTTATCTCATTTCCTTGGCTGTCTGTGGAGGTGGAAACACCTAAACGGGGGTCTGACTGAGGCAAACCCCTATACAACCACCCAACATTTTCCCTCTTTTTGTGTGCAGGAGTATGTGCTCTTCGAAGGATCAACTGGCAAACGAGTTTCTCGGTGAGATCCTACTTGTCCTTGTTACTCTTGCATTTCTATTTTACAATATTAGACAGTGTCATTTTGGCCCCTTAGTTAGTCAGCTGGGTCATTAGTCATTTTAGCAGGTTTGACCTTGTCTCTGCTGTTGTTTGTCCGTATAGATGCCAGCACACTTTAGAGATGCCAGCGCACCGCACTGTCGTCCAAAGACCCCACTTCCATCTTCGAACAAAGAGCTCCCTAAGACACAAAGTTGAACTTAAAAATCGGCTCACCTAGCCCCAGATTGAAACTCGGGATTACAGAGTGATCGCAAGACATCATAGTCCTCATCATTCTCATCCTCATAATCCTAAAAGATTACACTTAGTTGAGGTAAGTTAGGGAAGCCTCTCGCATCTTGACCCTCCATGACCTGGGGTCTTACACACGGTGGTCCCCCTCTCTTACATTTTTGGTGAACCCGACGTGAACCATTTTGGTTTCGTTCTTGCGATACTGACAGTCCCTTCCTTGTACTCTAGGAGTGTTGTAGGTGTGAGTGTTGTAAGGATGCCACCTTGCAACCCAACCTGCTACCCCTAGTTGGTGTAGTTGGAAGGTTCCAAAGGTATTGCATGACGAAACATTAATTGGGTCACCATCTCATCCGTTAATCTCTGGGGATTCTGTAAAAGCGTTGTCTAGTGTGCGTAATGGCCTCCTTTTTGCATCAAACCATCCCCTCTATGCACCCTATGGATAGTAGTGTTGGCATAACCTTTACTTCACAAGACCTATCGATGGGCTTTAACAAGGAACCATCTCCTCTTTACATTCCTGTGTGGATCAATGGAAACATCGTAACTGGTGTTTTCGTTGACCTGACATCACAAGTAAACATAATAACAGAGGATATTATGCTAATAAACTTTTTACATAAGGATGGATACGATGCCCCTGTGAGTTTCATCCACACACATGACGGGCTTTCCATACCCCCTTTAGGTAGTATTGTCCTATTGGTCTTAGTTTCCTATTGGTCCTATGTGAGTTTCATCTGCACACATGACAGGCTTTCCGTGAATCTCCTGTTTGATATGATCCCTAGATCTGAACTCTTCAGAGTGAAATTGGGTATCCCTTGGTTGGTGGCGATGAACGCGGTACCCTCCATCGTGCATAAATGTTTAAAATTTATCCACAGAGGTTCCATGCACGTGATCCATGACACTGGTTATAAACTGCCAGTTGCACGTGGTAGCTACTCCTTGGATCACCCGTGGCCTACATCTGTGGGTTCCCTTTTGCCTAGGACAAACCTTTTGCATAAAACATATCAGAACTATAAGAAAGGGTGTCTGAGGCCAAAGGTAAGGTACCCTCCCTTGCCTTATGCTATCTCACATAGGGCTTGCTTGAAGGCTGACAACGATGCTGCTAAGGCTCAAAAGAGGAAAGAAGAGAAGCGGTTTTGTGATCCTCCTTCTTCCTCTTTTGTTGCCCAGTCTGACACTTCTCCTCGCTTAGCTATGGTATCGTCAGAATCTTCTCCTTGTTCGTAAGAAAATCCTTTAGTGCCTGCTTGGAGGAAGCCTAAGCATCCTGCATTCAAGCTTCTTGTTCTATTGACAGAGCCTAGGCCCATTCGGTATGATAGGAAGAAGGTCTCCCGAAGAGAGTCCTCTTTGTCTCGACCTCTACGGCCTCCTATTGTTCCTGCTCCTAAGGTAGTGAGCAGAAAGAGGCCCACCATCGAGGCTTTCAAGTTGACTCCTCCTGTCGCTCCTCAGCCTGTTCCCCTTGCTCCCGTACAAGAAGCTGTCCCTCCGCTTGAGACGGTCTTAGTGGACATTCTTGTGGTTGAGCAGGAACCTCTTGTCCCTTTGCAAACCCTGGCCTCTAACTCCAAGAGCCATAGAAACTGCCTTGCATGTGAACGCAAGCATCGGCGAAAGGCTCTCTTGGCCGAGTAGGCTGCCTCACAATAGAAGGAGGAAGAAATGACCGCTCCTATTTCAGGACCTCCTACAACGTCTTCTTCCTCCCTTCCTTCTATTTATCTTTAATATGATATGCTCCCAGCTTCTGTTGTGAGCACAAATGTGCCTAACCCTAAATGGGTACAAGTATTTATCACTCCTTTGGTGGAGCCGCCTTTGTTGATGACCGCTTCATATATTCAGCCCTTCCCAAAACCCATGGATATGGTTAACACTTTGGTCGTATCCACTACGGTTCTTTCTTCCTCCTCCTCTACACCTTTAGCTTTGTCTGCGAGGAGTTCATCCCCTCCCACGAAGAAAGAGGCAGAGGCCAGTCCTTCTAGAAATGAAGGATGTAAGAGGAGTCCACCTTCTTCACAAGGTGGTCCTATGCTAACTAATTATGTCCTTGTGACAGAACCAGTCCTAACTTCCCCTGAGTTCATCACCGCTCTCGAGTCATTCAGCGAGCTTAGCAGTGAACCTCAAACATAGCCTTCCTCGTCCATTGAGAATAAGCATGGTGCCCCTATGGGATGCATGTTTAACTCTATAGACGAGGTCCCTACCTTGTTTGCGATCTTCGTGAAATCACTGACCTTGACTCCATAAGAGCTCATTGGAGAGGACCTCGAGGGGCCCTCTTCCTTAGCCCTTTTTGCAGGAGGTTCGGATGCTCCTCCTCTTAACATTCCACCATTGCAGGCTCATCCTCCTTCCCCTTATGATGATCTAGATTGGGAAGCAGACGACCTCTTGGTTGATCAATGTAGGAGGAGGCCCCTTTTTTTTGATCTTGTGTGTGTGTTTTGTGACGTGTTCCCCCATACTCATGCTATGTGTGCCTGGATGACCCTCGTCACCCCTGTTGGTGCTTGGATATAGGCATGGTTTTTGTGTTGTGAACCTTCTTCTATTTGTATCATTATTCTTCCATGTTTGTGCTTGACTTTCGGTAAATTGGGGATGATGCAAAGCGTTGGGGGCATTTGTGCTCCCCTTCCATGTTGACCCAATTTTTTTTATTTTTACTTTGTTTTCCATGCATTCTTCCTGATCTAGTTGGGGATTGATGATCTTTCCCCTTGCATTGCGGTTACCTATTATTATATGAGCTCAAACATACCTGACCCCACTAAACCAAATCCCCCTGTGTCCTTTGTTTGTATTTTTCTTTTCTCTTTTGCTTTCTCTTTATCTTTCTCTCTTCTTTGCTTGAGTTGTCCCTCCTATGTGTGACAACGCTCTTCTTTAATACTTCAGATTTTAGAAAACGGATTCGTTATCAATGAATCTTTTCTCAAAAGCCTTCACAAACTTCACCTTAGAATCCCATTCTCAACACGAAACCTTAACGAAATGTGTTTCCTTCATCACGGGTTCGCAAAGAAAGGACTTGAAGACCTTCCTCTGAAATATGAACTAATTTTACTTCCCCTCGCGTGGGGGCATGTCCTTCCTTTCAAATTCCTTGATGAGGTGAACATCTTTCGAAAGGATTCCTTGATGACTAATCGCTCTAAGAAGAACAACTGCTTTTGCTTTGTGTGTTCCTTGAGTGGGCCCCCCTTCTTCCTTACAGTGGGTTCCCAAGGGACCCTTCCTTTAAAGGCCTCTATGACAAATGGATCCTTTCACGTCTAGCCTAGGGGCAACCCAATTAGGCTCATTCCATTCGCCCTTTCACGTCTAGCTTGGGGGCAACCTGACTAGACCTTACTTTTCAAACAACGCATCCCTTGAGTGGACTCCTCTCCTTTTGAAGGGTTCCTGAGGGACCCCTTTGAAATTTTTACTTATTGATGGTCTGTGTGACCGACTACTTTTGACATGTTCTATCTGCGAGTAGATGTTCCACTGCTTCCTGACTCTGTGGAGTCCGCTTTCTCAGGTTCCTCCATGAGAGAGATCTTGGGGGTGGCTCCCCTATAGGACTGAGAACTTGTAGGGTACTTCATCAAATGTTCTTCATGCTTGAGTTCATGGAGAATACCTCCCCTGCAGGACTGAGAACCTGCAGGGCGCTTATTTTGGTATTCTTCATGCTTGAGTTCATGGAGAATACCTTCCCTGTAGGACCGAGAACCTACAGGGCGCTTCTTTCGATATTCTTCATGCTTGAGTTCATGGATAATACCTTCCCTATAGGACTAAGAGCCTGTAGGGTGCTTCCTTCATGCAAGAGATCTTAGGGGTTACCTCCTTGTAGGTCCACGAGCCTGTAAGACACTTTGTTGTTCCAACTTCATAGCTCCGAGTAGCTATGAAGTCCTTCACTTTCCCTGCACCTTTAGGTTCACCAAACCAAGTACTGCTTCCTTGATGGTTCAGGTATACTTTTCTAACCATACTCTCTTCTTGATTTACTTTACCGAGTACTCATCAGTACTTGTGCTCACTAAAGTGGGGAAAAAATGTATAAGAGCGAATTTGCACCCTATGTGCAATTCCCCTTTTTGCCTTTGTCCACCTTAGAGAACCAAGTTCAGAGGCTTAATTCCACTTAAGCTCATTATTGGTGGTCCACTTGGTGCCTGTTTTGAGCATCGGTAGAGGAATTTCTGTTAGGGACACCCATGCAATGCACAAACATCTGTGTGGCATGCTTATGTCCCTAGCAAATTCTTGTGGTTGAGCCAGCAGAGGCGTTACTCTTCTCATTGGAAGTGAAGTAGTAATGCCTCCTTCGGACGACCGACTCAAATATGGTGGGTTTCTTCCTTCCTTCTTTATATTCAATCCTTCAACAAGCATTTCAACTCTTCAACAGATCAAACCTTCATTTTGGCACACTTCAAGCTCCCATTCTCACACTTTTGCATCCATTCTCACTCACTCTAAGCATTCAAGCACACCATTGCAACAAAATCTTCACTTCGTCACTTCGGTAGAGCACGTTTGGGACCATGCCATTGCAACAAAGGCTTGAGTTCCTCTCATTTCTCCCCCAAGTAGCCTTGAGTGATCTTGGTGGAGGTGGTAAGCTTCCCTCTCCTCTCCTCTATCACTTGGTTGAGTAGCATAGTACTACATTGTAGTGTTTGCATTCTCTTTACTTTATTACTTCTTTATCTTGTTTCCTTGGCTGTCTATGGAGGTGGAAACACCAAAACGGGGGTTTGACTGAGGTAGGCTCCTATATAACCACCCAACATTTTCCCTCTTTTTGTGTGCAGGAGTACGTCCTCTTCGAAGGATCAACTGGCGAACAAGTTTCTCAGTGAGATCCTACTTGCCTTGTTACTCTCGCATTTCTATTTTACAATATTAGAGAATACTTTGTTTATTTTCTAGTATCATTCTGGCCCCTTAGTTAGTTAGCTGGGTTGTTAGTCGTTTTAGCAGGTTTGACCTTGTCTCTACTGTTGTCTGGTCGTACGGATGCCAACGCACTTTAGAGGCGCCAATGCACTGTGCTATCGTCCAAAGACCATGCTTCCATCTTTAGACACAGAGTTGAACCTGAAAACTGGATCGCCTAGCCCCACATTGAAACTCGGGATTGCAAAGTGATCATAGGACATCATAGTCCTCATCATTCTCATCCTCATAACCCTAAAACATTACACTTAGCTGAGGTAAGTTAGGGCAGCCTCTCGCATCTTGACCCTCCGTGACCTGGGGTCTTGCACGCAGTGGTCCCCTCTCTTACAAGTATAAGCGACTGCAACCTAAGATATATGGCCTTGGTAAATATCTTATAAATTGTGTTGCATAACGAGATAGGCCTAAATTCTGCAAAAAAATTTTAGGATTCTTTACTTTTGGAATGATTGCTATGTTTGTAACATTAAACTCCTTAAGCATTGGTCTCGTTCTCCTTAATTCTTCTAGGGCCTAAAGCAATTCATAATATATGGAATCCCAAATTTTTTGAAAGAAGATCATTGTGAATCCATCTGGCCTAGGCGCTTTATTTGGTGGCAAGGAAAACACCACATTCTTTACTTCATCCAAAGTAAAAGGATTTAGTAAACTAGTATTGTCCACATCCCAAATAAGTGTGGGAATTGCATGCAAAAGTTTTTTTTTTTATACGCAAGGTAGTTTTTATATTGATTTTATAAAATTATACAAACATCTGCTAAGCAAGGATAAAAAGTCCATCTTGGACACGCAGCCGAACAAAAAAAAATCCCAGCCGAGACACAATATCATCATTTCAACATTATAGTCCCATTGCAAGCATCAGAAAACTAGCCACTATAAGCATTGATACAAAATATTTGGGTCCGAGGCCAAGCCTCATCCAGCTTAAGATGATATTTACTATCTACTAATGCTAAATTCCACCAAAATTTGACAAGCTAATAACTAAAAGACTTGAAAAAACTTCAACCACAGAGGCCAAGCCTCACATAAAACCATTTATTTTTGCAAACCTTATGAAACCTTCCATCCACTCCAGCCCCTCCTCTGGCACCAGCTTCAACTTTCTCTTCAAGAAATCCACAGCCACATCTGTTAACTTTCTGTGCCTCGACAATGCTGGCCCTTTGATGTCTAAGATGAAAGGGAAGACTTTAACAACATCATCCGTTTCCCATAGGAGAGCCAAGTCTACAGGGTGCGAAATACCTTTGCCTATGAAGGCCACCTTTAATGTTTTCTCTAGACCTCCAAGTAAGTCATCACGAAACAGATGCACCATCATCTCCTTAGCCTCCGCCTTCAGGGTCTCCAGGTCCAAAAGCACTGCGAGAAACTGAGAGGAGATATGAGCATTATCTCTGGAAAATTCCTTTCTTTCCAAGTGTTCTTTGCCTAGGACCATTTTGACAGCAACTATTGACACTGGATCATCTTCGAGCATAATTCTCTTTAATCTCTAGTCCGAAACTTCCCGAAAGGCTATTTGCCTCTCCGTGGCCACCAAAGAGACTGGTGTGTCGACACCAAAACTTTCCAATCCTTCTGCCAAAATATGAATGATGAATTTTGACTTCGTCGTCCTCGCAATTTGCAAAGCTTTGACAGTCGTTCCCTGCACAAAAACAAAAGACAATACCAAATTTTGAAGACATAACTTTAAAAATTACTTCAACATATCATTTAATAAACCTGTGAGATGTTCAATCGGGCCTCTGCACATGAATCTGAATAATGGCAGAGCGATCATATCGTCCTTGCCATGAAGATTTTCTATGGCCTTTGTCCTTTTGACTACATACCACTATCACTTCAAATGAAGTGAGTTGCCACCCGGCCCTTTAGCTTTCGTTTCTATGATTGTCGTGCTCTACGTGTCATGCAGACGGTGCTTTGTATACTGTGCCATACATTCCCCTTGTCATGCACCAAAGTCTCCGCTATTTTCAAGAGTGAAAAACTTAAAATAATCCCAGCTCCTCCCTTCGGCTATTTGAAAAGACTTGGAATGACAAGGCAATGCCACATCCACGAGCACCGTATCTGACCCAACTACCACCTCATGTCCACCCTGGATTCTGAGTGACCAAATGAGGGGCGGGGGGGAGCCCACCCTACCACCCACTGGAAGTTACTCTAAATGGCATTCTTTAAAACTGGGTCCAGCTACTCCCAAATTAGATAGGAGGTCTGCTTCCGTGTTTCCTTCCCTTAAAGTATGATTTATCATTACTTGCTCAAAATTGCTTAGCTGCTCTATTGCCGCCTCCAAATACACCCCTAGTTTCCAATTTTGAATTTGTCTTTTCCTTAGAGCGTTAATGACTAATGTTGAATCACCTTTGATAATCAAATTTTTGATTTCTAATTCCTTGTTGAGTTTGAGTCCAAGTAGAAGAACTTGGAATTCAGCTGCATTATTCGTTCCATCTGCTAGAGGTTGAGCTAATTTGCCCAAAATTGAGCCTGTGTTGGTTCTAATTATGCAGCCTGCACCAGATGGATCTGGGTTCCCTTTTGAGGCTCCATCAAAATTTAATTTGGCCCACCCCAGCTCAGGGGGGAGCCACTGTGTCTTTTTGTGTTGTTCCGCAGTGGCTGCATTTCCTAAGCAAGCCAAAGGAGGGGATTTGATTCCAAACCATTGTTTCATAATCTAGGCATCCCATTTGGTGAAATTGGATTTCTTTTGTTTCTCCATCAGCTGTGAATTAAAAAGTTCTACAATGCTTGCCTCTACCTTGCACTGTAGCCTTGGGATCGACATCTCTTTATCCTGAAATATACGTCTATTTCTCTCCTTCCAAACTTCCCATATTAGTATTGAGGGACTCATTTTCCATTGATCTCCAAAGATGGAGCTATGCTCACTGCTTGGCCAAGAATTTAGGCATTCTAGCAAAGTGTTAGGAAATACAGTTATCCACTTCAGTTTTGTGCACAGCCAACACCACATTTGATATGTGAAATTGCAGTTCATAAGTAAGTGGTTCACAGTTTTCTCAGCTTCTTGACACAAGGGGCATCTGGTTGGACCATGATAACCCAATTTAGTAAACCTATCTCCTATAAGAATTCTACCTTGAGCTGTCGCCCATGTAAAAATCCTAGCTTTCGGTAAGCAAACCTTGTTCCAACAAAGGTTTTGAGGCAACTCTAAATTTGTTTCATAGGATGAAGTTAACATGTTATATCCTATTTTGGCCGAATAAGCCCCGTTCGGTGCATCATCTCACCGTATTCTATCTTCCCCCTTTCTAGCCCAGATCCTTCGACTTGCCATTTCTCTCTCAAAAATATCCATTTCTTGACCTCCCAAATTCAAGCATCTCATCGATTTCCACTTCATATAACCACTCTTTGTAGATTCCGCATAATCTATGTAATCCCTGACTTTCGATCCCCAGATTTGCTTAGTCTTCTCCTTTATTCTAGAAATTTTTGGGATGTTAGCTAATGCTGAGTGTCCTTCCCACGAATCTTCCCAGAATAAAGCCTCCTTTCCATCCTTCACCTCCCATGTAATGAAATCTGTTATTAGTTCTCTGCAATTTTTTATGAAGTTCCAGATCTGGGACCCAAATGGAAGGGTTTTTGAGGAAAGAAAGTAATACTGATCTGGTTCCAAGTATTTTTCTCTGATGATCTTTACCCATTTAAGATCTGGCCGAGTATGGATAGTCCAAGCAAGTTTTTCCCCCAAAGCCTTATTTTGCCTTAGAATGTTTCTCAACCCAGTCCCATCATTCTCCCTCTTCTCTCAAACCTTTTGCCAATTTATGAGGGGGATTTTCTTTTGTTCGGAACTGCCTTTCCAGAAGAAATCCTTCATGACCTTATTTAGATCTTTCCTCACTCCACTGGATAATTGAAGACAAGACATCATATATATGGGGAGGGCTAAGATTACTGATTTCAACAAAGTTAATCTCCCTGCCCAAGAGAGCCATCTGTTTTTCCATGAAGATATTTGATCCTTACATCTGCTCACCATTGAGCTCCATGCACTATTACTTTTGATGCCTTTGTCCAATGGGAGTCCTAAAAATTTGCATGGCAATTGCCCCATTTTGAAGCCTAGAATTCTCAAAATTTGAACCTCACTAGGACAGTTTGCATTGAAGAAAAATATCTCTGATTTGGCCTTACTTCTTGTTCTAAAGCCCTAGAATAATCTTCAAGCATTTTTTTATACCTTTGGGCCTCCTTTGCCGTTGCTTCACCAAACAACATTGTATCATCTGCAAATTGCTGGTGAGTGATGTTGGGTAGACTGCTAGTAACTTGCAAACCTTGAATCCACCCAGACCGCCTTGCATTTTCAATCGATCTCCCTAATGCTTCGGCCATTATTATGAACAAGAACGGGATAAAGGATCCCCCTGTCTCAGCCCTCTTGAGGCTATGAAGTAACCCTCTGGAGAACCATTTACCAATACTAAAAATCATGGGCTAGCCACCCATCCGAAGATCCAATCTAACCATTCCTTTTGAAAACCGAAAGCTTCCATTACCTTGAAGAGGAATCTCCAATTCACTCTATCATATGCTTTTTTGATGTCTAGTTTCAACAACATGGCTGATCTATTCAGTTTTTAAATTGAATGTATGACTTCTTGAGCAATGATCACCCCGTCTAAAATTGAGTGTCCTTGGAAAAATCTTGTTTGTTCCTCATATATTATTGTGGGAAGAATTTTCTTCAGTCTGTTAGCTACAACTTTGGCTAGTATTTTGTAAATTGTGTTACATAGTGATATTGGGCAGAAGTCTTCCCAATGTTCTGGTTTCTCTTTTTTTGGAATAAGAGCTAATAAGGTGTTGTTCACTTCCTTTAAAACCCTTATGTTCAACCTGGAGTCTTCAATAGCTTCCCAAACATCCTTTCCCAAAAAGTGCCAACACTTCTGAAAACACCGGCCGAGAATTCATCTGGTCCGGGGGCCTTTTCTGGCTGCATCCCAAAAATTGCCTCTTTTACTTCCTCTTCAGAGAATTTTGCATTCAATGCTCTCATTTGAGTTTGGGAAACCAATTTCGGGATGAATTGCAGGGAGGCGTTCTGAACTTGCCAATTTGATCCTTCCCAATCATTGAGCAGATTCTGAAAAAAAGTAACCGATGAGTCCTTGATTTCCTTCACATCTTCCAACAATCTGCCATCCCCATCTTTCAAGCAAGTTATTCTGTTGAATTCCCTCCTTGCTCTTGTGGAGTTGTGGAAGAATTTTGAGTTTCTATCCCCTGTTTTTAACCAGACTTCTCTGGATTTTTGTCTCCAAAAAGTTTCTTCTTTGGCCAGGATGTCATTGAGCTTATTGGTTAATGCCTTTTCTTTCATGTAGCATGCTTCATTCATCCCACATTTCATAATTTCGTCTGCTAAGGATTCTAATTCTTCCTCTGTTTGTGCTTTCTCTTTGAAGATGTTCTTAAAGCTCTCTTTGTTCCATTGTTTGAGTCGCTGCTTCAGATATTTTAACTTTGTGATCACATTGAATAAGCTTGAGCCCTCCAGAGAGCATTCCTTCCACCATTGTTCAAGTAAATCCATCACTCTAGGATCTTTAAACCACATCATTTCAAATTTGAAAGGACATCTGATCAGTCCCTTCTCCCCGTCTATTTGCAATTGAACTGGAAAATGATCAAAGCCAGTTCCAAAGTTTATCTTGCTCTCTAAAGAGAAGGGAAAGGAACTCAAATTTCCTTTGAAGAAAAAATGATCTAGTTTTTCAGCAATACTTCCAAACCCTTTCCTACAATTAGTCCATGTGAAAAGACCATTTCCTATGGGAATTTCCAATAAAGAATTTCTCTCCACAAAGTTGCAGAAATCCTTTTGGGACTGGAGTGCTTTACCTATTCCCCCTTTCTTGTCTTCCTTTCTGAGAATAGCATTAATGTTCCCTCCTAATATACTAAAACCTTGATGCAAACCGTGCAAAATGTTGGCGTAAAAACTAACACCTCTAGAGTGCAGGTTTGTACGGACAGCTATGCACACTGCGTAATGAGTGCTCTTCAAATTAGGAGGGGAAGCTCTCTCGTTGTGCTTAACAAAAATGCTTGAAAAGGGAAAAGTAATCTAAACTATCTCCTGTCTTTTTGTCTCTGCTGGAAGAGGCACAAGGTTAAGAAAACCAAGAACGTTCCAGCTAAGGATTTTCTGGTTTCGCAGATCATTAACTACAACTAAGCTATCTACTTTAAATCTATCCAATTTCCTCAAGAAAACAGAACATGAGGAAATGGAGCAGGGTTTGACTATTAGACGATAAATGTGTATAGATTCTCTACTTGAAGGCAAGGTGGCACATCTATCAACTCAATCTAGACAAGTTTATTGGGTACAAAATAGATTTAAGGATTTACCATGACAATCTTATGAAACCCTATGTGGCATAACACTTGATCAAAATAGTAAAGACTTCACAACACGAATTTATCATCACAATCTCATGAAACCCTATGTGGCATAACACTCGATTATAATGATAAAAGATTCACAAGACAAATTTATCATCACAATCTCTTGAAACCCTATGTGGCATAACAATTGATCATAATGGTAAAGATGCACAAAATAGAAAGAATTCGCCATTACAATTGCATGAAACCCTATGTGGCATAACAATTAATCGTAATAGTGAAGACACATGCAATATTGAGGGCAAGGTAGGCGCAACATATATTTCTCTCTCAAGCAAAAGTTAATTACAAATGAGCAAAAGCTCTTATTTATATACATCAAGGTGTAGGGAGCCCTAAAATCACCTTGAGTCATCTACAGTTCTTACAATGCATGCAAGATTTGCTGCCAAACCCTAATGAAGTAAACTATATAGTTAACTGGAAAACTACCATCAGTTAACCAAAACATCTAATCTAAAAATGGACAATTGTGCGAGCATGCACGTCCTTATTGAAAGCGAGTTAACTGGAAGACTACCATCAGTCAACGTAAAACCTAAATACAACTCCAAGTGAATAAAGCTAATCCCAGAATAGATATGCATGAGATGAGACAACGAGTTAACTTGAAAAGGTAACGCCAAGTTTAACTCTTGTGTGTAATGTCTATCCTAAGAGGTGGGAACTGAAGTCTACTGGCCGTGATCTCGAGCAACCAATCCCTCAACGAGATTTGTTAACTGCATCAACATCTGAATGTCAGCAACTTGAGCAATCTTGGCAATCTTTACACACTCAAACTAGCATTTTACTGACTGGTAACTTTGGCGGCTCCGTAACTGAAGTGATAGCCACTATCTCTTTTGCAGCTTGATGTCTCGGTCTCAGCTTTTCTAACGAAATCATGAATTAAGACCGATTTGGTCTTGAATTCAGTCCGTGTGAACTGTGCTCTGAAAAACTCGCCTGTTGACTGTGAACTCGACTATGTTCTAACAAGATTTCTGGAAAGCTAAAAATAGCCTGCTGAGGGTAAAAATAGCCTATCGAAGGGCAATTTTCAGTGAAAAAATCTGAGATATGGGTTTTGTCCAGAAAAAAATTCTAAGACAACCCAGAATTTCAGAAATGCGAAAATCTGACTTCTACTCGACCATGCAAAGACTTTTTAGTTGAGAAAATTAGAAACTTGAGAACGAATGTTCTGAAGTTAAAAATTTGTGGAAAATCAAACGCACGATTTCAACTCGAGGAAATTATATTAGAATGATCCAGATACTGAGACTTGTAGAATTCGCCAATTTCAGGAACATGCAAATTGTATTTTGTGAGAAATTTGAGATTGAAGGATGAAAAAGATGTTTTTATGATCTTCTTTTGTGAAAATCGCCCTAGATTTCTTTAAATTGCTGACAACTGTGAACTTTGATCTACAAAAAGATATGTTAGGTGAAAACGCCCTTGGCAATAGATGAGAAATCTGCCTTTGTTTGAGAAATACGAATCTCCCTTGAAAATACGCCTTGTGAATGAAGAAAAATGAATTTTGCTTGAAAATACGCCTTTGCCTTGAAGAAAAACGAATTTTGCTTGAAAATATGAATTTCTCTTAAAAATACAAATTTCTCTGGAAGCTTGGTGAATAATAAATGAAGGTGCCATGTTTAAACAAGAAGAAATTCGCACCAACTGGTAACTGCAAGAATTCAAAACCCTGATGAAAATAGAAGACCTCTGATTGGTTGCCTTTCAGTTCCACTGCCACTGACTGGAAGTTCGAATTTGAATAAATAATAAAATATTTATTATCATGCAAATAGCAAAGGCGCCAAAAATAGAAAATCGCCACTTATGTATATTTTGAACTTCAGTTGACAACTCAGATGAAGCTTTGAGCTTCATCGTCGAGCTTTACTGATTCCGAAAAGTCAACTCTTGAGCTCATAGGCGTCCATTTGCTCAAGATACTTCACTTTTTACTAACTCCCTATTTTATAGTTGAGAACATTGTTACGACTGGCCAACTTCAACACTGATTTCCGGATGACTGGGTGACGTTGAGACTGATCTGGAGAATTCATCGGAAAGCCTACTGAACAAGGAAGAAATGTCTGCTAGGAGACATAACTGCAAAATCCATCGTTTAACCCCTTGAAAAATTAGGCGCCCCTGATTAAATTGCTTTACGGGTTCCAGACTTAGTCATTTTCCTAAACTGCCATCTGACACTTCAAACGGCTATTGACGGCGAATGGTAAACCCTGCTGACAGGAACTGAAGCTCACTGCATGACTGGAGATATTCTGCATCCAACGACTGTATGCACGACACCTGAAAGCTGTGTTAAGGGCCTCAAAAGTAAAAGCGCCCCTGGCTCTTAGTTGCATTGGTGTCATTTTGATGAAAATTGAACTTTCACCCAAGTACCCTACTTTGATCTCTAATATCTGGAGCTAGGATGAGTCGATTCAGGCACTATCTGTTTTAACGGACAACCAGAAGGGCCCACAAGAGAAGTCTCTGGAGGTGACGAAGCAAGAAAACTGCTTCTAAGACCTCAAAAACTCCAGTGCGTATTTTATTTAAAATTACCGCTCCAGACTTAGCCATTTTTCGGATATCCTCACTTTTCAGCATTGCACCAAAGACCTCGCACGTACGAGTGATTGCCAAATCCCAAAGGCTGACAGCTAGGCTCGTTGGATAGATAAAATGACTATGCTCAATAGCCGTGAAGACTTCGAACGCGAACGAACTCATCTGACAGGCCTAAAGGCTAGGCGCCTCTAGACTGTAGAAATACACTGCAAATTGTTTGTTGGTCCGCCCGTGAAATTACATGCTTGGTAGAACTTCCGCCACGATCACCTGGAACGTCGGATCAACAAGGAGGATGATGCATTGCAGAGCTAGGCTAGAGTAGTACTGATGTCAAGAAGACTCTGTCTGCAAATTTTGGCATCTTAAGGGTCCTTTAAACCAGCGCCCCTGAGCTGTACTTGCACTGGGAATAAACAGAGAAGCTCAGAAATGTGAAAACTCCATTATAAGCTGATCTTCAAACAACTGCCGCTGGAGTTCTGAAACTCGGATGACTGCGTTTGATATCTCGTTGGACGAGCAGACTAGTTGTGAACGGATTAACTGTATCCGCCATCAGGAATACCAGAATTTACCCCCTCTTTAAGATGGGCACCCTCAGGTTAGAGGCGCGCTTTTGCCTGAAAAAGACAAATTTCTCACATTTGGAACTTTAGGGATTTTAACTTCTGTCGCTGTTTGCCGGAGCTGTGGGTCTCGGAAAGCCTCGCTAGATCTAGCTCATCGGATAGCCAGACCAATTCTCAAGAGATTGACTGGATTCTTGAACACTTTCAACAAGATGTTAACCTTCAAAAAGTTGGGTGCCCCTGGGCTATACTTGCGCTTTTGTGCTTTTCTTGAGAAATCTTCATATATTAACCACTGAAAACTCCATCTCGATCACTAAAATGACCGTATACACCATGAAATGCCATCGTGAGATGTTCCTCCTTTGTGAAAAGCTCCATTCTGAGTCTCTACTTTAGGTTCTGATCAATAAAACTGACTTTGACTGACAAAATATTGACAAAAACTCCATACTTGATATTGCCCAAAACTGCGTTTTACATCATTTTAGCAAAATTTAGACTCTTTTATGCAAAATGCCTTGATGAAGCAAAAAATTTGGTTTGGGTACAACATTAGGCTCCGTCTGGTGACCATGTCGGATACCTACGGCATAGGAGAACCTAAGAATCTCAGTGTTAAGTAGACCAGTGTTTTATAATTGGGCATTAGAGTCAGGACTTTCCCTATTCACCTAAAACATTTGGAGTTTCCTAAAAACCTAACCTAAAAAAATCACCTAAAACAAGACTACCTAAATCACCTAAAACATGACAAAACATCACAAAACAGGGAAACACAATACGACATAACAATATGAAAATTACTTAAAGAAAATAACTCTACCCCTGAAGGAATGAAGTGCTTTGGATATTGTCTGCTGCATGGCAGCAAGAAGAGCCTCCTACCAATGTTGTTTCTGCCTAAAAGACTTGACTTCTCTTCTCCTGGGAATTGCAGGAGGCAATCCCTTTGGAATGAAGATTCTCAGATATTCATATATCCATGCAAAGGTACTCTGACAAAAGTCAGAATATGATGCAAATGAGAACACTGATATCCCTGAGTCATTAGTTCTATTATAGTCCATCCTTGGGATGTTGAATTCTTCAAACCAGTTGATCGAGTTCCAAACTCGATTTCTGTAATGCCGTAGGTGATCTTTTCTGACTTGATAATATCCTTTAACCGGCTCATCGATCAGCTCTACATCACCTTTAACACATAGGAGTTTGATTCCCATGTCTTCGACATCTTTGAGGCCTTGCAAAAGCACCTCTTTTTCAGCTTCAGTGAACTCCAATTGCACAAATGGGTGCAATTGTCCTTTAGGGGATATGATCAATTCGCCTGCTTCTACAAATGTATCTGAACAATCTCCATCGAACTCTATTGTCCATGACTTTGTATCCTCTTTCGGTCTCTTTTCAGAACAAGCAATGTTCTGGTCTTCAACTTTAATCTCTGACAGAGTCGCACAATTACCAAGACCCGTTTTAGGCTTTGCTCCTATTGGAACAAGTGATTTGAGCACTGCCTATTTCTTTGCAACTTTGAGAATTTGATCTAATTCTTCAAGATGATTTTGAAGATATTCCAGTTGGGAGATTTGTACCTTGGTCTTCATCATGGAAGCTACAATGTCAAAATTTGCTGAAGACGTCTCTTGAGCAATTGGCATAGTAATCGCATGTGAAGGTTTGGGATTGGAAGTGAAAGGCACTTCTTCACCCTCTTCGTTTGATTTCTGCCTTTCTTCTTCTTCTTTCTGTGCCTTGAAATGCTGAGCATGTGTAAACACAGGAGGAGTGTACTGACGGTATTCTTCTTCTTCTTCTTCTTCTTGATTTATGGGTTCTTCATCAAAGTATCCCGTTGCGGAGTCGCCATCGAAGTTGTCCGTCTGTGGTTAAACAACCTTCGAACTTGGTGTTGGTACAAAACTAGAACTGGGAACAGCTTCAGTGTATCCCATGATTTGGATCATTCTCAGGTTCTCTGGACATGTGGATCCCAAATGTGCATCATCGTCATGGAAAGGACAAAATACTACACTGTGTGCAGCCTCAATCATTGATCTTGGTGGAGATGTTGGCAACCGTGGTTGAAGATTGTCTCTCTTTGGCTGGTACGGTTGCTGAATTGGAGATCTAATAGAATCTATTTTCATCAAGCCAGAAGTGATCATATTATCCTCCAACTCGATGGCGTATTTTTGTGCACTCTTCAACTCTGTCACTTTCACCGTCTTGAGAAAGAAGGCTATCTCAAATGGAAGAGCATTTATGAAACAACTTATCAGAATCTCTGGTGATAGATCGAATGTAGAAGAAATTCTTGTAACAAGACGATTAAATCTTGCTACAAAATCCCTCATGTGTTCTTTGTGCTCCATCTTTGAATTTGTGAGCTGGGCGAACAACATATGATTGTCTTCAACGAGCTTGAATCTCGCTAAAAACTTCTCGCTCATAGTTGCCCAGCTTGTGATACTGCCTGGCGCCAAGTGATTGAACCAGTTAGCAGCATTTCCCGCAAGAGTCTCGACAAAGAGATGCACCGCAATGTCTTCATATTCTACGTGCAAGACGGCGCAAGCCGTTGTGAATGCAGAAAAATGGTCCTCTGGGTGTTGAGTTCCATCACCGTGAAAATGGGGAAAGCGCTTCCTTGACCCTTTAGGTAACTCATGATTTACCTCAAAAGCCAAAGGTCCAATGTTATTGCCCCAAGGTAATGGGGGTGGACGTCGCCTGTCAACATTATTGTTGTTATCATCCATTGCTTCGGTGTGGATCATGCAATCAGATGCCAGAGTGTGATCATTCCCGTGAAATAAAAGCTGTTCAAACTGTTGGCGTAAAAACTAACACATCTGGAGTGCAGGTTTGTACGAACAACTATGCACACTGCGTAATGAGTGCTCTTCAAATTAGGAGGGGAAGCTCCCTCGTTGTGCTTAACAAAAATGCTTGAAAAGGGAAAAGTAATCTAAACTATCTCCTGTCTTTTTGTCTCAGCTGGAAGAGGCACAAGGTTAAGAAAACCAAGAACGTTCCAGCTAAGGATTTTCTGGTTTCGCAGATCATTAACTACAACTAAGCTATCTACTTTAAATCTATCCAATTTCCTCAAGAAAACAGAGCATGAGGAAATGGAGTAGGGTTTGACTATTAGACGATAAACGTGTATAGATTCTCTACTTGAAGGAAAGGTGGTGCATCTATCAGCTTAATCTAGACAAGTTTATTGGGTACAAAACAGATTTAAGGATTTACCATGACAATCTTATGAAACCCTATGTGGCATAACACTTGATCAAAATAGTAAAGACTTCACAACACAAATTTATCATCGCAATCTCATGAAACCCTATGTGGAATAACACTCGATTATAATGATAAAAGATTCACAAGACAGATTTATCATCACAATCTCTTGAAACCCTATGTGGCATAACAATTGATCATAATGGTAAAGATGCACAAAATAGAAAGAATTCACCATTACAATTGCATGAAACCCTATGTGGCATAACAATTAATCGTAATAGTGAAGACACATGAACAAATACCAAAAGAGCAATATTGAGGGCAAGGTAGGCGCAGCATATATTTCTCTCTCAAGCAAAAGTTAATTACAAATGAGCAAAAGCTCTTATTTATATACATCAAGGTGTAGGGAACCCTAAAATCACCTTGAGTCATCTACAGTCTTGCAAATGCATGCAAGATTTGCGCTAAACCCTAATGAAGTAAACTATACAGTTAACTGGAAAACTACCATCAGTTAACCGAAACATCTAATCTAAAAATGGACAATTGTGCGAGCATGCACGTCCTTATTGAAAGCGAGTTAACTGGAAGACTACCATCAGTTAACGTAAAACCTAAATACAACTCCAAGTGAATAAAGCTAATCCCAGAATAGATATGCATGAGATGAGACAACGAGTTAACTTGAAAAGGTAACGCCAAGTTTAACTCTTGTGTGTAATGTCTATCCTAAGAGGTGGGAACTGAAGTCTACTGGCCGTGATCTCGAGCAACCAATCCCTCAACGAGATTTGTTAACTGCATCAACATCTGAATGTCAGCAACTTGAGCAATCTTGGCAATCTTTACACACTCAAACTAGCATTTTACTGACTGGTAACTTTGGCGGCTCCGTAACTGAAGTGATAGCCACTATCTCTTTTGCAGCTTGATGTCTCGGTCTCAGCTTTTCTAACGAAATCATGAATTAAGACCGATTTGGTCTTGAATTCAGTCCGTGTGAACTGTGCTCTGAAAAACTCGCCTGTTGACTGTGAACTCGACTATGTTCTAACAAGATTTCTGGAAAGCTAAAAATAGCCTGCTGAGGGTAAAAATAGCCTATCGAAGGGCAATTTTCAGTGAAAAAATCTGAGATATGGGTTTTGTCCAGAAAAAAATTCTAAGACAACCCAGAATTTCAGAAATGCGAAAATCTGACTTCTACTCGACCATGCAAAGACTTTTTAGTTGAGAAAATTAGAAACTTGAGAACGAATGTTCTGAAGTTAAAAATTTGTGGAAAATCAAACGCACGATTTCAACTCGAGGAAATTATATTAGAATGATCCAGATACTGAGACTTGTAGAATTCGCCAATTTCAGGAACATGCAAATTGTATTTTGTGAGAAATCTGAGATTGAAGGATGAAAAAGACATTTTTATGATCTTCTTCTATGAAAATCGCCCTAGATTTCTTTAAATTGCTGACAACTGTGAACTTTGATTTGCAAAAAGATATGTTAGGTGAAAACGCCCTTGGCAATAAATGAGAAATGTGCGTTTGTTTGAGAAATACGAATCTCCCTTGAAAATATGCCTTGTGAATGAAGAAAAATGAATTTTGCTTGAAAATACGCCTTTGCCTTGAAGAAAAACGAATTTTGCTTGAAAATATGAATTTCTCTTAAAAATACAAATTTCTCTGGAAGCTTGGTGAATAATAAATGAAGGTGCCATGTTTAAACAAGAAGAAATTCGCACCAACTGGTAACTGCAAGAATTCAAAACCTTGATGAAAATAGAAGACCTCTGATTGGTTGCCTTCAGTTCAACTGCCACTGACTGGAAGTTCGAATTTGAATAAATAATAAAATATTTATTATCATGCAAATAGCAAAGGCGCCAAAAATAGAAAATTGCCACTTATGTATATTTTGAACTTCAGTTGACAACTCAGATGAAGCTTTGAGATTCATCATCGAGCTTTACTGATTCCGAAAAGTCAACTCTTGAGCTCATAGGCGTCCATTTGCTCAAGATACTTCACTTTTTACTAACTCCCTATTTTATAGCTGACAGCATTGTTACGACTGGCCAACTTCAACACTGATTTCCGGATGACCGGGTGACGCTGAGACTGATCTGGAGAATTCATCGGAAATCCTACTGAACAAGGAAGAAATGTCTGCTAGGAGACATAACTGCAAAATCCATCGTTTAACCCCTTGAAAAATTAGGCGCCCCTGATTAAATTGCTTTACGGGTTCCAGACTTAAGTCATTTTCCTAAACTGCCATCTGACACTTCAAACGGCCGCTGACGGCGAATGGTGAACCTTGCTGACAGGAACCGAAGCTCACTGCATGACTGGAGATATTCTGCATCCAACGACTGTATGCACGACACCTGAAAGCTGTGTTAAGGGCCTCAAAAGTAAAAGCGCCCCTGGCTCTTAGTTGCATTGGTGTCATTTTGACAAAAAATGAACTTTCACCCAAGTACCCTACTTTGATCTCTGATATCTGGAGCTGGGATGACCTGATTCAGGCACTATTTGTTTTAACAGATAGCCAGAAGGGCCCACAAGAGAAGTCTCTAGAGGTGACGAAGCAAGAAAACTGCTTCTAAGACCTCAAAAACTCCAATGCGTATTTTATTTAAAATTACCGCTCCAGACAACCATTTTCCGGAGATCCTCACTTTTTAGCATTGCACCAAAGACCTCACACGTACGAGTGACTGCCAAATCCCGAAGGCTGATGGCTAGGCTCGTTGGATAGATAAAATGATTACGCTCAATAGCCATGAAGACTTCGAATGCGAACGAACTCATCTGACAGGCCTAAAAGCTAGGCGCCTCTAGACTGTAGAAATACACTGCAAATTGTTTGTTGGTCCGCCCGTGAAATTACGTGCTTGGTAGAACTTCCGCCACGATCACCTGGAATGTCGGATCGACAAGCAGGATGATGCATTGCGGAGCTAGGCTAGAGTAGTACTGATGTCAGGAAGACTCTGTCTGCAAATTTTGGCATCTTAAGGATCCTTTAAACTAGCGCCCCTAAGCTGTACTTGCACTGGGAATAAACGGAGAAGCTCAGAAACGTGAAAACTCCATTATAAGCTGATCTTTAGACGACTGCCGCCGGAGTTCTGAAACTCGGATGACTGCGTTTGATATCTCGTTGGACGAGCAAACTAGTTGTGAACAGATTAACTGTATCCGCCATCAGGAATACCAGAATTTACCCCCTCTTTAAGATGGGCGCCCTCAGGTTAGAGGTGCACTTTTGCCTGAAAAAGACAAATTTCTCACAACTGGAACTTTAGGGATTTTAACTTCTGTCGCTGTTTGCCAGAGCTGTGGGTCTCGGAAAGCCTCGCTGGATAGCTCATCAGATAGCCAAACCAATTCTGAAGAGATTGACTGGATTCTTGAACACTTTCAACAAGATGTTAACCTTCAAAAAGTTGGGCGCCCTTGGGCTATACTTGCGCTTTTGTGCTTTTCCTGAGAAATCTTCATATATTATCCACTGAAAACTCCATCTTGATCACTGAAATGACCGTATACACCATGAAATTCCATCGTGAGATGTTCCTCCTTTGTGAAAAGCTCCATTCTGAGTCTCTACTTCAGGTTCTGATCAATAAAACTGACTTTGACTGACAAAATATTGACAAAAACTCCATACTTGATATTGCCCAAAACTGCGTTTTACATCATTTTAGCAAAATTTAGACTCTTTTATGAAAAATGCCTTGATGAAGCAAAAAATTTGGTTTGGGTACAACACAAAACACCATCCAATTCTTGCCATACTAATCTTTTCTGAACATACATCAAGGGTCCATACACATTTATTAAATTAAAATGAAGGTTCGAGACTAAACTTCTTACCTTACACACCATCCAATGTCGGCTCAAATTCGAGACCTCTAGAAAGACTGTCTGTGGTTTCCAAATAATCAATAAACCTCCCAAAGCTCCTTCCGCTTCCGAACCTATCCATTTCCATGACCTCAATTTCCTACCAAATTTCTCCAGATCTGTCTTACCTAATTTTTTTTCTTGAAGAAGGAAAATTTCTGCTTGACACACTTCAATGTGGCGCCTGATTAGGCTCCACTTGTTAGGGGCATGTAAGCCCCTAACATTCCATGTTAAGATTTTCATTGCTGTTCAGGAAGGGCTCCACCCTTCCCTACTTTTATCATAGTGTCAATTTTTTGTTGACTATTGGCTTCCCCATCCTATTTTCTCTTCTCTTGATTAGGGATTCTACCCCGCTTTTTTTGATCCCCATAGTCTGGAGTTAATTTGAATATATCCCTTCTATGAATTCCTAAACGAGATTTAGCTGCTTGCAATTCCTCTGTCAACTTCTGCTTTTTGCCTGACTGTGGACTTAACAACTCTGTCGTACCTTGGTCTTCTATCTCCCAAATTTCCTCTATCCCATCTAAGTTGAGACCATCCCCCATCATTCCTGACTTTGTTTTAGCTGCCTCTACTAATTCCACTAGTTCCTTCTCGACTTCTATCACAAAATCCAACTCCACATTCAGGCAACTATCCCCCATAAGTTCTAAAGTCTCAAAATTTTTATCTTCTATCTCCTCAAACTGAACCTCCCTCTCCTTCTGTTCTTCTTGAGTAGCCTTCCTTCCTTCTCTTTCATCCATTGAGGGTGGATTTAAAGTCCCAGTTAATGGAACCCCCCCTTAGAATTCATATTGTCACTATTCTCTTTTGGTGAGGCCCTAAAATCCTCTGTCAGTGACTTCTCGCGCCCTTCCTTTGGAGATTTTGAGGTTTCAGAGATGATTCGCATTGACGCTCTGAGGTTCGCCGGAGGGATCTCCAGCAGATTGGATTTCCCTGCCTCTTCATTGTTTGTTCTGCATCCCAACGTGTGCACCAGGTTTTTGTGCATTAAAGAATCCCACTCTAATTTTTGAACCCAAACCGCATAATCCATTAGTAGTTCAATCTCACTCCAAATCGTCCTGTCTGCATTATTTTCCACACAAATGCGCACGTAGGTTTGGTTCTTCTTTGCCAATTTCCTTTCTTCTGCACAAACAAATGTACCCAGTTGATTTCCTATCTCCTCAAGAATGGAAGGAGCCCAGTATTCCTGAGGAAGATTTGGTAAGCTATACTAATCTTGCTGAAATTCCATCACATGGGTTGATGGGTCAAAACCCACTGACCACTTAAATAAAAGCCACAACCATCTAAAACCCCGACCCCTTTGACTATTTGATCTCTAATAATTTTGGATGGGCAAACTACTAAAAAAAAATCATTTTGAAGCATTTTAAGCTGCAAGTCAAAGCCCCAGTGCTCTTTCCACCATTTCACTAAATATTCCTAGTTAAGATTCTTCCCAAACCATTTCCCAAGCAATCCTAAATGTTCTAACCTCAGAACTTCAGCTTGCAATTTCAAGGAGCTGATAACTACTTTGGTTCTTCCGCTTTTTGCTTCTTTGGGCAAGAATGTGCCATGTTTTCCCTTTTTGCCCTTTGATCTTTCTTTCCGGACTTCCTCCCATACCTTGGTCGAAGACATTTTTTGCCATTCCACTCCTCCCTTCCCATTTCTGGCTTTAGGGTTTTTTCTTGCATCTTGTCTGCTCGGCCGTGGGAGATCATTTTGCCCCATTTTTGCTTCATTCTATAGCCAAGGTCTGTAGAAATCTTCGTTTCTATACTGGCCATTCTTGTTCCTACCTCGTGAAAAGCCATCATCTTTGTTCTGTAGATGCCCGTGACCCATGCTCGTAGTAAAGCGACCATTTGGTGCAATATTTTGTGGTCGGTACCAACGATCTTTCCTCCAAATGTGGTCGAGGTTCCCAGATCTGTTCGCTTTGGGTCCCTCACATCCTCTGCCACCATGCCAAAGTTTATCCGACCATTGTTTTCCGCCATGACCATTGCAGAGCTCCATTTCCCCTCATAATATTTTACTTTTAACATGATGCATCCAAAAGTTATTTTTCATCTTCCTTTGCTCATTTTTATCTTGTGGGGCCGTCAAGAGATTAGAAAAAAATCTTACAATTTCCTTCTTTATATTCTCTTCTATTGTTAACCAATTACCAAAAGACATCTCTTGAATTGAAAATATTGTTGTTGCAACTCTTTTTATTTGTGCAGAGGCATAAAAAAACTTAGTATTTTGGTCTCCTTCTTTAAGCCATAATTCACGTGAATTTTGCCTCCAATATATCTCCTCTTGAGTAGATAATTCTTCCCATTCTTCCTGCAACCTTTTTTGTTTTTCATACAAATTGACATCTAAGCCACTTTGGATGATTTTCTCATGAATTGTAGACAACTCCTTAAAAAATATACCTTTTTGCTGAAAAAAATTCTTAAAAACTTGCTCATTCCATTATTTGATTTGTTGTTTGATGTACGTTAATTTATTGCAAAATTGATACATCGTCGAGCCTTGTTGAAGAGGAGCATTTACCCACCATTGATGGAGAAGTGGCATGAATTGTGGGTGCCTAAGCCACATGCATTGAGACTTGAAGGATGATTTTCCTTTAGGGAGGGAGACATTTGATATGTTTAAGGCTACCACATAGTGATTAGAGCCTACTAATGGAAAAATCTCCGACTCCAAACCATGCTACCATAAAAACTAGGTTGAAGAAACTAAAAACCTATCCAATCTCTCTATGATTTGTAAAAAACCCTTTCTGCGATTAGTCCATGTGAATTTACCCTTTATTGGAACATGTCTTTCAAAGCATTAGTAAGAATGAAGGAACTAAAATCTTCCATCACTTTCAATGGCAGACTGATACCTCTAGATTTTTCTTGTACTAAAGTTATTGCATTAAAATCCCCTCCCATAACAACTTTGACATCTCCCAATTCATTTAAAACTCGCGTTAGTTCATCCCATAAACCTTTTTTTTATCATTCATTGATGATGGCCCATAAATATTAAATAGCCAAAATTTCATATTGAACTTAGAAACCTCAAGTAGTTTCCAATTAAGCTCATTATTTATTGGAATAACATTTACTAACTTGGGACCCCACAAAGCAACTAACTCTCTATAAGCTCCTTGAGATTGAGAATGGGCCAAATTCCACCTTACCCATTTCTGTAATGAGGCTTCATATGCTTCCATGGATAACTTTGTTTCTTGTAATAAAACAATATCAGCTCCACAAGCATCCATTTGATGCTTGATATGAGCACACTTGTTAGAGGCATTGATGCCCCTGACATTCCAAGATATGACCTTCATTGCACGTGAGGAGAGCAACATGCTCTCCTCAGATGCTTGTTTGTTGAGTTTGGAATAGAATCATATATGGTTTTTTGTACCCCTGCTTCTATCTCCTCCTTAAGTTTTTCCAAATTAGATTTCCTTCCCCTTTTTCCTGGAGATTTATTCAATATTGTTTCAAAAGGAGTCTAAGATATGGAAAGTTTCTTTGAATAGTCAAATTCCTCTTCCTCCTGAACTATCACCTAATCTTCAGATTGTTGTAATCTAGCATGTTGTTCTTTGTTCTAAGAGTTTTTGTGGCTCTTAACAATTACCTATCTCCTTACTTTCTTTGAACATCACTTCATCTCCCCAACCATCCTTAGTTGCTATTTCTTTTGTAATCTCAACAAACATGTTTGACCCTACTGAAATTAGGATTTACTCTGCTAATATTTCCATCTCATCTAAGATTTTGATATACTTGAGGCTTGTTTCAATTTGTGCTTTTAAATTATCATTACCAGTTTGCTTTTGATAGTTCTTGACATCCATAAGCATGTTTGTAAACCCAGGCTGAGGTGATAAGTGTAATGAAGAGCCTTCAAACATCAATTTTCTCACTATAATATCTAAATGTTGTTCTGTGACCTATGGTAATGATGGTGAATACAGATTAAGAGAATAGTCCATTTATAACTACACCATGATATCCTTCTTATTGCAAATACTCATCGATATTGAAAATTTTTGCTTGGGGTTAGTGTGCACTACTATATCAAGATTCTTATTTTCTTTCACTTTTCTACAGTATCCCTTATCACCTTGAGCTACAATGCTTGTTAATGCTTGATTGGTAGATACATTCCCAAATTCTTCAATATACTTGAGGCTTGTTTCAGTTTGTGTCTTTAAATTGACATTACCAGTTTGCTTTTGACAATTCGTGATATCCATAAGCCTATTTGTAAACCCAAACTAAGGTGATAAGTGTATTGAAGAGCCTTCAAATATTAGTTTTCTCACTATAACATCTAAATATTGTTTTGTGATCAAAACTGAAAAAGACTGTTTGGGGCTAGTGTGCACTATTATATTAGCATTCTTCTTTTCTTTCACTTTTCTATAGTATCCCTTATCAACATGAGCTACAATGCTTGTTAATGCTTGATTGGTAGATGCATTACCTAATTCTTCAATAGGAGCATTTCCTTGTTGCCAAAAATCTAAGTCTACATAACTTTCCCCCACTTGGTAATTTGTCTTTATATGCCTTAATGAATGACATTTGCACAAACCTTGTCAAGCATTTCAATTACTATATTTTGATACCACTTGCCAAATTTAGAGGTCAACTAAATTTTTCTTGAAAAAGTTTTTGAACTATCCATCAAAATACACACCCTAGTTGGCTTTGACAAGTTTTTGAAAAATGCATAGTCATGTTTAAGAAAGATTCCTACATGATTCGTCATAATTTCTATCAAATTCAACTCCCTATTCTCCAAAGGTAGTGCATGCAATTGAACCCAAAAAGGAACAAACCTAGATACAAAATCCTCAACCTTAAAATTGGGAACCCATTGTTGCATTGACATACTTGAGCCTTCAAAGATCCAAGATTTTATTTTATATACAACATTTCTTTGTTCCTTATTGCGGAATATGACCACAAAAATCCCCTTAGACCGGTCTAAATAAAAGATTGTTTCAATCCCTTCCCATTTATCAAAAAGCAAGTACTTTAGATTTTGAAAATCAAGAACTAGATTGAAAAACATACAAATCAGTGCTTTTTCCCTAAGATTCCTAACTTGGAGTTGCAATAGATGCTCCAAAAATGTGATTTGAACTATTCCCTTGTGATCTAGGCTTTGTGCTTGTACCCTTCCATGACAATCTCCTCCTACACCATTCAAATGTTTTTCTTGATCTTGCTAGGATGATTCTTTGTGTCTCCATACTTGTTTTCGTGTCTGCCTTCTTGTCGCCTTCTTCTCCTTCTTTCTCCTTTTCTCTATTTTTGCCTTGATGTAATGCCACTTGTGTAATAGTTTCATGAGCTTTCTTTTGATTCTGCAATGACCCCTTTTCATTTCTCTATTATTTATCCTTCTCTGTATCTTTTTCCAAAACTTCCTTCTGAATCCCTTGATGCCACATGCTTTGAGAAGCTTCATGGTTTTGTACATTTTGCAAAAACCCTTGTTGCCTTTGCAGAGACAATTGGGTATAATGGTCTCCCTTAAAACCATGATCTTGCTTGCATCGGTTGGGAAAAAACTTATAACCTTGATCTTGTTGATATCTTGAATGATTTGGACTCAGGGGATGCCTCTTTGAATTGGGTCATGTCAATCTACTACCTTTGCTTCTTGCCCCTTCAATTTGGAAACCCTAGTAGATCTGAGATCCAACTCACTATCTTCATATAGTTGATTCAAATATTTTGAATCTTTTTCATACTACTTTGAGGGTATTGCTTTCTGTCTATTTCCTCCTGGTGCCTTATCTTCTTCACAAATATCAAAGATTGGTTGATTGGCATGGACCAAATTTCGGGCAAGTCGAAACGGAACCCAGTTCAGCTTGGAGAAACTATGCCTAACTTTGTTAACCCAGTTTAGCTTAGAGAACCTATGCCTGACTCTATTAGACCTATGGTTTGCATGTTGCCATGCATGACTATCAATGGTACCATGATATCATTGTGCCTGACCAAAATAGAGTTGAGGGACACGCATGTGCGAAGGTCTGCCATTTTCTGGATAGTTACCGTTACTGTGGATAATTTAATTTAATTTAATTATTATTAAATTAAATTAGTTTGAAATAAATATAATTTTTAAAGTTAAAACTAAGAGAAAAATAAAACAAAATCAATAAATTAAAATCTTTAAGATATTAAATAGATATTTGATAAATAAATAAGTAAAAGTTTATGATGCAAGAATTTATTTAATATAGAAATATAAATCTTTTCAAATTATGAGAATGAAAATAAATAAATTTTATTTTATTAATTTTTATTTAAAAGTTGTCGTATTTCTCTACTTCAACTTTCTATTTTTCCTTCTAGTCAACACCTCGTCTCTTATCAGCTAACTCCATGTCATTTTAGAATCAAAATCTTTCCTTATCAATTAACTACTCATCCTTTTGGAAACTTCTTTCATCATTATGAATTAACTAAGCATGAAAGGGGAAAATTCATGTGCACCATTATCCATCTTTTTAACTCGAATAATTAATTATTATCCTTTCATGAGTTAAAATAACAATTTTCCATTCCCTCCTTCTATTCTTAACTATCAATTTTGCTATCAAATCCTGACCGTCAATTGAACATACAACTCTTATAAATTGGGATTGAGGAATGCATTGAAAAAAAGTCTTCGATTGTTTTTTTTTTTCGTTGTTTGTTTTTGGAGAAATTTATGGTTGCAGAGGAGGCATACTCCATTGAAGAAAAGAGGTAGAAGATTTGGTTAAGGCAAGGAAAGGCGAAAGCTTGGTTCAACAAAGAGGGATTTGAGGTTTATTGCATTGCAGGTAGGTTATTATCTAAATTTATTTCTCTCCTTTGAGAATAGGAATGGAAATATTGAAGAAAATTTCATGTTTGTCTTCCCTCCTCTTTGAATTCCTTATTCTTCTTAAATATTTCATTTGAATAAAAAAAATTGACCTCTATGGATCTCCTTCCTTATTTGTCAAATTTTTTTATTGCTAAAAAAAGTCATTATATATATATATATAATCCTTTTTAATTTAACCTTCCTATATAAATATTTTCCAAGAAATTTTGGATCTCCTCAATTAATCTCTTCTTGACCTCTTTGGTTTTATTTCTTTTCTTTCATGAACTTTAAAATTATTTTCTCAATACAAGAGCTATTGAAGTAAAAATAATAATTAATATCATTTCTGAAACCCTAACTCTAAACTTATTCTTCATTAAATTGATATTCTCTCCGTAGAGAAAGATACTTGAAACAAAATATTTATATATATTATATATATTATTATTTTTTATAAAACAATCTACCATTTTAAACTTTATTTCTCCCTTTCATGAAATTTAATAAACTTATTTTATTTATTTTTTTATATTAAATTAAATCAGGTTGTTTACTTGTGATAAATCTATTTAACATTCAATGGATTCATTTTATTTTGATAGAGCGAATAACCCAAGATCATCAACTGCAAAAAACCTTCTCAAAATAGCAAGAGAGACACGAGGCCATTTCACCAAATAAGGAGTGAAAAATATGAGATGATAAATTACATAATGTTATAGGCTTTTAAAGCCCTAAAAAAATACCGACGAGTGAAAAACCACCCTACGAGAAAAACTACCTGAATAATCAATGCATAATTAATCTAAATGCAATCCTAAGTAAACTTAAGCGTAAATATAATTTACTCTAACATATTTAACTAGTTAAATTTATTTTCTATTTATAAATTAATTTAAAACATACATTTTAAATTCTAATAAATATATTTATTAATTATTATTTTTATCCTTAAAAATATAAAAATATAAATGATTAATATATGTATTTTTCTTTTAAAAATAAAAATATATATATATATATACATATATATATATATATATATATATATATATATATATATATATATATATATATATATATGTATATGCTTTCCTTGCTTTCAAAAATGTTTTTGAAGCAATTTCAATTCCACTCCTTGATCTTCTACTTTAGCCATTTCAACTTGGTTATTAAGCAATACATCTTTGATCCAGATACTTTGAATCTTGACCACCATTCTCCTACTAACCCTGGAAAGCTCGATCGTTGAGCCACATATTTTCAAATTTGAAAGGTGAACGAGTGGGGCTCCGATCTTCTTGGATGTCTAAATACTATTGTCATATGATCCGATCTAGCACTAGGCGAGATTCTAGCTTCAAATAGAAATGGGAAATTATCTAATCCTCCCCCAAAAAAGGAATCAGTCTAACTTATCTGCTATCATGCAAGGCCTAGCCTCCTATTTGTCCATGTGTAAGTTCCATTTCTAAAATCTATATTGAGCATTTAATTTCTGATGATCCAATCTTTGAAGTCCTTTTGGGATTGGTTTTCTCTTTGAATTTTGCCTAGTTTATTCCTCTCTTCCAATACTGCATTGAAGTCACCTACTAAGATAAATTTCTTTCCTTGCATTGTCATCAGAAACATCTCAATTTCTTTCCATAGGTTTATTTTCCCTATACATGAGTTGGGCTCGTACACATTAATGAGCCCAAATTTGAGCTTGGATTGAATGCTTCACACCCAACAACATTACCAGTATGGATTTTCTATCTGCACCATATTTGGTTTCCAAAAAATTGCTATTCCACCAAAAGCTTTGCTTGCCATGACCCTTGCTACATTCCACCCCACAACCTTCTTCTTGAGAGTATCTAAGTCGTGTTGCTTAGCTTCGTTTCTTGTATTAAAACTATGTTTTCTTTGGTTAGAAGAAGTCTCCTCTTGAATAAACGTTGTTTGTTAGGGGCATTTAGACCCCTAACATTCCAAGATAGCAGCCTCATGGTGATTCGGGAAGGGGGGATCCCTTCCCATACATTAGCATTGATGTCAGCTTCTTCTGACCTTCTGCATCCCTATCTATGGATCTCAATTCCTATAATGACTTCCCCTAGTTTTTCCTTTCCCACAGTCAGGCTTAGCATTTTTGGTTAACTTTTGGTTGATCCCTAGTTTCCTTGGGGACTTTGTTTCTTCTTGTTCCTCCTTAGAATATGCTGCAGCTTCTAACAACAATCCATGTTCTATTGGACGTGTGGGTCCATTGATGATCTTTTTAGGATCATCCTATATATTGCTAAACAAAAGCGGAGGGTCTTGACCTTCCATCTCCTAATTTCCTTGACCATCTCCCATGGTGATATGTAGAAAACTATCATTGTTGTCTTCCCTCAACGTGGCATTTTCAGATTCCTTCCGCGAAGCCACCTCCACTTCTATCTTCTTTGGTGTGGCCACAATGACGAGATGGTTGATAATTGCTCCATCCTCACTGCATTCCTCATTTGTTCCTTGTCTTGTGATGGCCAACATATTATTGCTAATATCTCTTCCCAAAATCTCCATCTCTCTCAAGAGGTCCCTTAAATCTTCCAGGCACTCCAAAACTTTTTCTAGGGATTGGATTTCCTCTTTCAGCCAAAGCCTGCTCCTTTGAATTTGTCATGACTCCTACTTGCTTCTCCCCTACCTTTCCCCTGCCTTTGTGATGCTATCCCCCTTTGCACACTCAAAAAAATGACTTATGGAATGTCTATTTCCAAGCCAACATGTCGATTGCTTTGCCTACCCCTTTTGAGTAGCTTGCAATGCATCCTTTGTACAAAACACATGTGCCTCTTTATCAATTGTGATTTTCTGAAGCCAACTTCCTTTCTCCGTGAGAATTTCTAAATTTCCAATGAATTTGAGCTCTGTTTTTATGTCCACCAATATCGTCGCTATTCCTGACTTTCCAAGGTAAAACTCTTCTTCATAGCCTATGAATGTGCCTAGGGCTCCCCCAATTTTCCCCAATGTTTCCTCACTCCAATATTCAAGGGGAAAATTCACCAAGCTTATCCAATGCGAGAAGCTTTTCGGTTTATGTTGCTTGGGATTGAAATTTGGTTCCCAATCTAATTTATAGAAGCAAAAACCCTTGAAGAATAGCAGTTCCCCAAATAACTTTTTTTTCTTTGATCCCCCGATTTGCACATTCCAATGAAATAAAATCCTCAGCTAGGGTTTTTGCACTTACCTAACCTTCAAAGTGATCACCGAACTAGTTCTTGATCTCTTTCTTTGTCATGCCATTCCTAGTCCATTTGATGAATAAGCCACATTCTTTGAGATAATCCCATCTCAGTTGTAGATAACTGGTTGAGATCTGCAAAATATTGCTTCTTTGGTATGGAGGGGAAAAGGGTTTCCCATCATGTAAGTTTGTCTTCAAAATCCAAGCTTTGTTCATTCATTTATGCCCTTCTCTACCATTTCCCTCCTGAAATTGGCTCGGAATTGGTTTTTCCAAGGCATCCAACCAAAATCCTTCTTGGCTCTTGGATGCTATGGGGGTTTCCTCGACCTAGGGTTCCCTAACCACCCATGCCTGCCTTTTAGATATCGCCCTGGATTTCGAGGCGAAATATGGTAATCGTGTGTACAAAAACCTATTTTCGAAGGTACTCTATTGCCTTGGTAGCCTCCTATCTGCCGGTTTGGAGTTCTCCTTCTCCACTAGCCATTATTTTCCTGCCTTCACACATTGTTCTGCCTTCGCCCATTATTTTGCCTTCGCACATTTTCCTGCTCCTGATTTTGCTCCATTTCCTTTTTAATATAAAAGATGATAACAATGGTGATATTTTAAACATCGCCAATCCTCCGACTGGCTCCAGAATCTGGAACTTCATGCAAAAATGTAAAGGATTAGTCTGTGATTATCTCTCTTGGGATGTCCATGATGGAAGCAAAGCATTGTTTTGGAAGGACTCATGGGCCTGGTTTCCAAGCCTAGGTAGCTTAATTAAGGGTTAGGAGACCAAACACACGCTAAAATTTTTATGGGGAGATTGAGCAAAGGACTACATCATTCCAAATTTGGACATTTGGGCACTAGATTAGAAGTGGAAGGAATTCTTAGGTTTCAATCTACCTCAGCATGAAGTCCTTGCACTCACTGAAGTATTGAAGAACATATCACTATCTCTACGTGAGGGGTGTGACACTCTAGTTTGGGCAGGAGCTAAGTCAAGCAATTAAAATGTAAAAGAGGGATACAAGTTGTTGTATAAGGAGAGAGGTAGGATTGTAGACAACATTCCCCTACACCTGCATTGGAGCAATGTTTTCCTCCCAAAGGTGGGCACGTTCGCATGGGCAGCGATACAAAATAATGTTTTGACAGTTGAGCGGTTTCTCCGTCTAGGATTTCAAGGCCTATCAAGGTGCTCATGTGCAAACATGATGAAGAAACCTCCAACCATCTGTTCCTCGGTTGTCTGTATGCTCTAAAGTGTTGGCACTAGTTTTGTGCAAGACTCGGTTGGCTGGGGGCTATGTTGAATGATTTTCTCAATTGGTTTCGATCATGGCCAACTCTCAAAAGAAGATCAATTTATGGGAATGTATGGACTCTTAGCCCATAAATTGTTGTATGGGAGTTGTGGAAAGAAAGAAACAAGAGCTTGTTTCAAGATAAGAAAATGTTCGCTGCCTCCCTAATCAACAAAATTGAGGCAGTCTTAGTGGAGACATTGAACGCCAAACTAGGCCAGAGATTGGTTAAAGACAAGTATTTCTTAGATTGGGATGCAATGTTGCATGTAGCTTGGCCCAACCTCTGGATACCAACCTAGGTAGGAAATGGTGGTGTCGGGACTCAACAAGTATGGGCATCAGTAAAATGGTCTCCCCCAAAACGAATGGTACAAGATGAATTTTGATGGGGCATCCAAAGGTAACCCAGGCCCATCGGGTGTGGGTTGCATCATGAGAGATTGGCAAGGTAGAATAGTTTTAACTTTGGCCAAGAAGCTGCCTGAAGGTGCAAAAAATGAAGCTGAATTCCTTGCTCTCATCCATGGGATAAAGTTGTGCAGGCACCAATGAATAGTAAGACTAGATATTGAAGGAGACTCGACATTGGTTATCAATGCTCTAAGAAAGGGAGACACACCTAACTAGAAACTGTGTGGCCTACTCACCAGGGCTCTAAAGCTATTGGAGAAATTTGAGTCCTTCACAGTCAACCATATATATACAAGGAGGGTAATGGAGAGGCAGATGCACTAGCTAATACTAACATAGAAGGAAAATAAGCCCTTTCCCATGTGTCAAATAGTTGGCATAGTGTCAAACAATAGGCATAGTTTGGTGGAGTCATGTCATTTCTATGACGATGGGGATTGAGATGGCAGATGGTGATGGTGATTTTTTCAAAGCCTAGTATCAGCGACCGTTCAGAGGTGTCGATGCTAATATTTTGCCGATGTCAGTTTTTTGTTTGTAATAGGAAAGTCTGTTTTGCTTGGGGATGTAAGCTCTTAGAGCCATATTAGCCCTGCTGCTTCATGGGGGAAAAACTAATGTAATTTTGAGCAATATTAATATAATCTATCCAGCCATGGATGTGTCTTATGAATTAATAAAAAAATAGTAAGTATTAAAATATATAATTAACATATATTATTAAGTATTAAAACATTTTTGTGAGTTTTATTAATGGAATTAGATTGCAAAATGTTAAAGAAATTTTAGAAATAATTTAATAGTAAAGTTTGGTTTTAATTTTAATTAATGATATAATAAATTTATTAAAGAATTAATTAGTCGAGAGGTTCACACAAAGATTTTCAAATGAATATTTTTAGAATTTTAGTTATCAAATGTGAAGGTTAAAAAAAAAAAATCAGTGGTAAATTTTGGGGTAATAGATTGGGTCTTTACACCTCAAACCACTTGTCCTCACTCCTTGATCACACATGTGTGAGCATGCAACATGGAGGAATCTTGACCCTCCATTTCATCTCTCAATCCCTGCTCTCCACTTACCTTCTCCATCCATCCCCACTTTCTTACATCTCTTTACATCTTACATTTTAAGTAAATCTCTCTCCCTTGATCAAACATCTCTCACTTTATCTTTCCAAATTTCAAGAAGCTAGGATGGACATCCATGTAAAGAAATCCTAGCCCTTGATTTCATTCTTCATTTTCCACCCTCCATGTCCAACTTGGGAATTCTATTTAAGAAGTGTACCCAAAGGATGTCATAATCCATCATTCATAATACTTACACACTATCAAATTGAGTAAGTTTAGAGCATAGAGCATCCACATTACATCACTTCACAATCATTCAATATTGGAGCACAGCCACAAGCTCAAATAGAGGTATAATTTCTTGTTTATTGCACTTGCATTTTTATCCTAACTTCCATTTTTGCTCTAGCTTAATTTTTAATGTCTTGTTTAAGTTAGAATTTTATTGTTTGTTTGTGCATCTAACTCCATCTTCTAGCTCAAATTTGATGCCCATAGTAGGTATCACTATCTAATTCTACAAAAGTGCAAATAATAGTAGGAAATCATAAATAATGACTCGATTCTTGATAAACATTAATTAAATTTAGAGACTGTGAACCCCAATCCTAGACTTGCACAAACACAAAGAACAAACACAATGCTAATCACATATGCAAGTTAGACCTAAGATTCCCCATGCAATTCATCTACAATGCTCAAAATAGGAAATAGATGAAGAACAAATAAAGAAAAGCTATTAAATCCTATTAGAGCATGCAAAATCTCAATCCCATAGGGGAATTGGTGTCATTTTGATGTGGAAAATGGCCCTTTCCCAACTCCTTTGCAAGCTTGATGAAGATTGATCCACTTGATGATGATGAATAATGTGCTTCCTTCATGAAATCTGCAATAACCTAGCTATGATGATGGGAAAATGCTATGGAAATGGATGAATTTTCTCTAAATCTGAAGATAGTAACTTTGCTCTAAGTTGTGGATCCAAAATGAGAAGAAGAGCCTTCTATTTATAGAAAAACAAGATGGAAGAATGAGCAAAATGGAGGAATGTGGGATCATTCAACATCCAATGGTCAAGTGCCACTTGTCAAGATGTGAATGGAGGAAGGATGAGCACATTTTGATGAATGTGCCAATAAATGATATTAGATGGAATTTCAAATTTATGCAATGACATGTTGGAGGGAGAAAGGAATGAATTAAATGCCACTTGGCTCAATGCACAAGGACATGTAAGAGGAAATGAATGCCTTGTTGGAAGGACAAATCCATTTGGAGGGATTTTCAAATTTAGAGGAATATTCCCTTTTGATGCCATGTTGAGGGAAATTAGAAGAATTAATAAATAAAACTAAATGATTTATTGAGCAAGTGGCAAAATCTAGAGAAATTAGGGGATTAAGACTAATTTAATCAAGATTTGATTAAATTAAAAGGAGATTAGTTGATGTGACAATTTGATTTGGATTTTTGGATTGATTTAAATCAAAGTTGAGAGGAATATGATTTAGATTTAATCAAATAAAGATTTTGATTTATTTAATTAAAGAGGGATGATGTTAGATTAAATTAAATAAATATTGATTTAATTTAATAGAATGACTTTAGAGATTTAATTAAATAAAATGGATTATTTAATTAAATAGAGATTAGAGGATTAATTAAATAAGATTGATTTATTTAATTAACAGGAGATGACAACTTAATTAGATAAATTTGATTTATTTAATCAAGGGATGAAAGGTGATGAATTTAATCAAATATAGACTATCTGATTAAATGATTAGCAGAGGGGATGATTCAGGATGAAGCGGTGTTAATAATCAGGATCAAGTGTGATTGGTACATTTTTTCGTGTCTATAGAGACAAAACACATTCAATAAGACACTTATTTTCTCTTTTCAACATAAAAGAACAAGATACCAACCCTATTAACACATAATTAATCACTCATTCATTTCATTAAATCACACAAGGGTAGAATAAAATAGAGAGATAGATCACATGATACCCAAATAGTTATTTCTTCTTTCCCTAAACACATATATCAACTAGGAAGGAGAGTTAAAGATTGCTATACATTTCAATCATTCTCTTGTCATTTCATAATTAAGACAAATTTAAGAGAAGGGGAGAGACTATATGACTACTATTCATACACAAGTGAATTAATCCTTGGTTAATAAACAAGATGGTATTTTAGAAAAATGAATCAATAACAATCACTCCTTTCCATTACCATTTCACTAAATATGTATAAACTATTTTTTGTCTTATGCATAGAAGCATAATTATAACAAGGAGATATAACATAACCATGATACACACATTCATTTTTTCTTTCTCTTCATCAAGGAAACACTATGATAGTAGAGAGAGATGGTACTTTAATTCATTGATTTCCTAAATAAGTGTTTACACAATAATTCAATCCTTGTGAATCATAGAAACAATCATAGTCAAGACAATTTTTTGATATATAGATGAGAATGCATAAATCAATTAAATGACTTTAAACTCAATACATGAAAGGGTAGTAACATATTCTACAATGTTTATAGTTTAATCAATTAGATCATCCATACAAGAATCATTCTCCAACACATATTTTCATGAAAGATAACACATAAGTAAGCCCAATATTAGAAAACTTATAAAAAAACAATAAAAATATGCTATTGATGTGCAACAATGAAAAATAGTGAACATAGAGGGTACTATTGCAACCAACCAAGATAACTAGGAAATAGAGAACCTAGATGCCAATGCACTAGTAAGGACTTTATTGTAATTTTTAGGTCTCTCGTGTTATTCTTGGGACTCTAGTGCAATTCTCCAATCTCTTGTGAAATATACATAATTTGAATCTACTTTTGTTAAAAAGTTTTACAATATGTTTATCTAGGTTCTCAAATTAAAAATGTAATATTATGGCATACCTATAGTACTAAAGAACCTCTAAAAGTATAAAAAGACATGTAGATGATCAATCAATTGAAATGAAGAGATTTAACTTCAATAATTTTACCTAGACTAAAATTTAAGTATATAATTTGATACAAAAGGAATAAAAACCTTTTGTATGTCTCATTCAACCATAATTTCACCCAACCATAAGCACAAATATTCAAATATTGAAAATTAGATTCTTAGCAATTATGTCAAAAACCTCCATTCATTTGATTATTCAATGCTCTTGTTTTATAACTTTCATCATAACTAGTCCATTTTTTAGGAGTCTTCCATTAAGAAAATGACTCAATAAGTAACATAAAGGAGTTTTAAATACCAAGATGAGTAGGAGTTCAAGTGGAGGCGTAGGTTTGAATTCAGGGGAGGGAGCGACAGTTGAGGTGTCCAAGGAAGATGTAGATGCAGATGCAGATGGTGTTATCTCCTTGCTAGAGATGGTTCGTGGTGCTTCCTCTGTTCTGGGCTCATTGGAGACATCTTTGGAGTGGGAGAGTCCTCTCTTGTGCAATATGGGGTCTTGTCATCCTATTGCCTGGTTTTTATTTCACTACTTTAGGCAACATTCGACTTCTTTTGATAGAAGTAATCTTGCCCCCCTCATGGCTATTATTGGTGCGAAGAATATATTGGGTGAGGGGTTTTCTGGTATGGGCTTGTTGGCTTTGTCTTTTTAGGTTCTCAAGTCTACTTTTCTCCTTGTCGTGGATTGGCCTAGTCTGTTAGGTGATGCGGAAATGTTGGTGAGGGTGGCTTTTGTTCGCTTCTCATGTTTCTCTTTGATGTTTCCTTCATGTGGGTGCGGCGTTGCAAGGTTCTTCGTTCGGCTTGTGGTGGTTGCTCTGAGGATGGTGGTCTGGCTCTATTTTGGACCATTTTCTTCTGGTGCCTACTATTCTTTGTGGAAGGGAGTGACTCTCCTTTGTCTGGGTTCTTTCTAAGGTCTAGTGTGTTAACCCAGTTTTGTCTAGTGTTCTTTTGGTTGGGGAAGAACCCCTCTTGGCTCTTTATTGGGGCTCTGGTGTTGTGCCCCTATTGGGGTGTTATGTTTTTGTTTTTATAGGGGTTGTTTTCCTTTGTGCTTGTGTTGGACCATAGTAGGCCTTTTTCTTTTTCTCCTCTCTTTTTGGAGGATGTTGCATTCAAGTTGTCTTCCTGGTTTCCCTCCCGAAGGATGCTGTTTTTGAGGACTATTGGGGAAAAATGTTTTTTCTATTTTTGGAAGATGCCTTGGGTTCTGGGTATTTTGAAGTATTTGGAGCCTGTGGTGCTGTGGGCTATCTTGTTCTTTAACCATAGTTTCTTGTTTCCTTCTCTTTTGAGGTCTATGGTTGCTGCGACTGTTGGGAATACTATAGTGGTTTCTTTTGGATGGCTTTTGTAGATGGTGTCTTCTCTAGAGTTGAAGCTTGCTCTTGTTGAGGTAGAGCCCGCTCCTTTTGAGGTGGAGTTGTTTGTTTGAGGTCTAGTGGTAAGTTTTCTTCTCCTTTGCTCATTCTTGATGAGGTGGAGCTAGTTTCTTTTGAGGTAGAGCTAGTATGAGTAGGAGTTGGGCTTCTTTGGTGGTTCGAGCTCTCGTATCTTCCTCCCCTATAGAGGGGGGGCCTATCCTATGGATTTGGATTGTGGGATGGATTTTTAGTTTGGTTGGAGCTACAAGAAGGTTGTGGTTTCTTAGTCAGCTATGGTTGTGGGTTTAAGGTTGCAATCAAAACCTGTTGATATCTCTTTTTGGGTTCATGGTCCTTGAAAAACCAGGTTAAGTGTTTAAGGTCCCAAGTAAAACCTACTTGTTTGAGGTCTCGGGCTTTAGGCCCCTGCTTTTCCTTTGTGTAGCCCGTGCTGTCCTATTGTATTTTTAGTGTTGTTGATTAGCTGCTGATGATTTATGGTTCATCTTTGATGTAGCTTGCTTTTCTTGGATAGGGTTGCGGGTCACATCAAAACCATTTTGTAATGGGTTTCAGGTCCCATCAAAACCTATTTTCCCCATAATCAAAAAATTTCATCATAACTAAAATAAATATCTACTCCACACTTGGGACTACATAAACCAATATTCTTACAAATCCAAAAATAAAAATAAGATAATAATTTATATCTTTACATTCATTTTTCTAACATGAGATCCAAGCTCCAAGAACTCACAAGCTAATGGAATATTAGTTACCTCTCAACCTTATGGTATTTTCATGCCCATCTATCTTGTCAATACAAAGTAGTATAGATTCACAACACACATTCTCAAGAACACGCATTTTGACTGCATGAAAATTAAAATAAAGATATGGGTATTCTCAAAGCACATAGTGAATCACTCTTGATTTATTTTGAAGGAGAGATAGTTGTTGATAACACTAAGGAGTGTTTTTTGTCAAGGATATTCATATAAATTAAAAAATATAAGGAGAAACAATGAGGATCTTATGAAAATAAAAGATCACCCATCTACAGATTGTACACATCCCTCTTTTAGGGTAAAGAACCCTCATAACACCTCTACTTACTCCTCTAAATACATAACAAGCCAATATTGAGTGTATAGAACACAATTATTTCCTCCTACAAATCCTAACTAGTCCTACACATGTGAATAAAATCCATCCCAAAAAGAAAGAGTCTCAAAAAGGTATTAAAACACAATCATCATGTAAGAAAATTTTTATATATTTGAAGTACAATATAATCTTATCATTTTAAACATGTTATGATGAAATCAAGACTCATCCTTTGTTCACACACAACATACTCAAGGGAAAACTAAATATGAAAAGTATAGTATTCTATTAACATATCTTGTAATGTTCCATTTTCAATAAATCTATGTTTGTGTACTAAAGGCCCATTTCTTATTTACAATGTCCCTTATTGGTCAATGTTTGCATGTACATTCTCCCTCTTCATTCCCCATATGCCTATCAGGTTAAAAAATTTATAAGTGGGGAGATATGTTCAATTTACTAAGTATATGCAAGTTGTCAAAGTTTTAAGGTTTCCCTCCCCAACAAGTATTTCTGCCCTACTTTGCTTTCCTTTATCTCTATTGGAATATTGGTCTTCTTACTCTCAAAATACCTTTCCTTCGACCCCCACTCCTTTACCTTACCTCATTAGAGAGTCAAACTTCCTCATATTGATATGACTCACTCCTAAACCCTCATCTTTGATGATTAGTAAGAGTTGGGTGGTACCCTGACCTCTAAACTCCAATGTTCTTACCTTTTTGCATTATTCATTCCCACCTACCCCTACATGAGTAGGAGTGGCATTAATGACTATTTTTTACTTGGTGAATACTCCAAAAGGTATTTTCCCTCTTGATAAAATCATTGTTTATTATTTTTGGTGTGGATTGTCATGTACTTGTAGTATTAGAAGAGGAAATGGTCATGCTCATTAATGTTGTGGTTGCATCCTCAAGAACTCTCAATCCTCATACAAATCTATGATGTTTTTGGGTAAGAGCTCTTATTTTTCATTGATTTAAAGTATATATAAATATGAACATATTTAGACAAAGGACCATTTCATTCTACACATAAAACCCTAATTGGAATCACTTAAAGCACACGTGTTATAGTTGTCAAATCCAAGGATAAATACCCTTAGATTTGTAGGGGAAAAGAGGATGAAAACCCTCTGAATTTGTGAGTTATAGGATCAAACCCCTTTGGCCCCATCGAATACTCTCATCCAAATTTCGTAAGAGAGATCTATATTCATGAATCTAATATGCAATGTGTTTGCACAACTAGCAAACTAAGTTAAGCTTTTATTATGAAATTTTTAGTGTTGTAAGTTATTGTTGTAGCCATTATCCTCATTGTTGTTGTAGTTGGTGCCTTATAAATTACTATTTTTAAGGACTTGAACATAATTCCAAAATTTATATTTGAAAATAAAAGGTTCTATAATTGTTTTTTTAATATTATATGCTTGGTTATTAATATTTTGAATCATGTGAGAAAATAGGGATTTTGTTAGCTTGAGTAGAATATTAAATTCAAGAGTTAATGATCTCAAAGTTAGTCTTTCAGGTTTTTGTGAAGATTTTTTTTTAGGTTTATTATATCTAATTAAAATAATTAAACCTGCAACTTATTTGTTTAAAATAACTGTTAGATTTATTATAGTTTAATCATTAGGGTTTTGAGGAAGAAATTATCAGTTTTTCTATTTTTAGGCTAAATATTTAAATCAAGAATTTAGAAACCTTTAAATAACTTGACTAACCTATAATAGTGGTATCAAAGCTAGTTTTCTTGCTAGCCTAGGAATCATGGGATAATTCTAAAGTTTCCTAACAAAGGGGAAATGATGCATGCCATTTTATTGATGTAGGAATACAAATACAATAGACTCAAGATGAAATACAAAGGACTTGAGGCATAATTTATAGGTTTGAAGAAGCAGCCAAGTTAAAATGGATAAATATCATAGTCAATATAAAGTTTTGAGGGATGCTTTAACCTTTGAAAAGAATGTTGAGAAGGTAATGAAACTTCCATTCTATAGAAAGAAAGAAGAAATTTTAGTAGTAGATTTTGCTGAAAAAAGAGTTTGATGGACAATTCAAAGGTTATTAGAAACATTAATATTATTTCAAATATGCACTACCTTTTAAAGGATTCTTAAGGGTGTTAGGAAAATGAAATATGTGTAAAGACCTAATAGGTTGGGAAAGGAAGAGGAGAAATAACTTTTTTAGGAGATCATTAAGCATGGGAAAGAAGAAAATTTATCACTAGAAGAACAGTTAAACACAACCTTAAAAATCTATCAAAGGAGCGACAACACTAAAGTAGTTACCACCCTAGAAAAATTCCATTGTAATGCATCTCCTTCCCATTAGCAACACAAGGAGATTCACCTTGCACCTTCTCAAAGGACCACATCGCTAGTTGCTACAAAGAAGATGAAGGAAGAAACCCATATGAGTTGAGAAGGAAGAAGCTTTAATTCTCATGCAAAGAAACTTAGGAGCTAATTCATAAGTGCCAAGGAAAAATAAAAAATGAATTTAGATAAAGAATTAGATAAATCTAATGAACTCCTAGAAAAGAAGATGAAGGATACCTCTAAGTCGCCAGTTGAAAAAGTAGATATTTATTTGACTTCTAACTAGTCTACTTGATTCCTAGTAGACTAGTAGTAAAATCAAGGGAGAAAATTAGATTTGAAAGATTTTGAAAGGAAGTAATCTATGGAAAAATTTGCAATGCAAGTGGAAGGTATGAAGCTTGTATACCGATAAGAGATTCTTCTTAATGAAGTTAAGGAGACATATACATTATAGACTAAGTGTAATATATCTATAATTGAAAAGAAAATTTTGAAGTTTGAGCTGCCACCCTCTAAAATATAATTTTATAATCACATTATTGATAGGAATGTAGCTAAAAAAATAGTTTATTATTCTAGAACTAAAATTCTTAATCACAAGGATGGTTGTATAGAAATAAATTTCTTAGCTAAAGAAGGTAATCTATATGGCTGAACCTTTGGTTTCAACTCCAATAAGAGTATTCATTTATTAGAGGAATTCTATCATTTTCATCATGGAATACATTATAAGGTGGAAAAAATGAAAGGCATAACTCACAATGAAGGGAAGAAAGATCCTTTTGTTCAAATATGAAACAATGTATGCATAAGGATTTGGGACTTGAGTAATATTTTGTTAAGAGAAAATGTAAAAATAGCATATCATTTTCTTCAAGATCGGTTATGCAGTATGGTATGGGATCCAAGAAATATTTTGAGGCAAGTGAAGATTCAAACTTTTAATAAGTTTAATATAATTGTTGTTGATAAGTTCACCAACCTATACACTTGGCCAAGAAGAATTTTCAAATTGATCATAGATGAGCATAAGGATAATGTTGTGAATGATGATAAAATTCAATGGTGGCAATGAACAATGGGATTCCACCTCTTATTTGATAGTGGTAATAAAATAACTCAAATTTTAGGCAAGCAAATTCATATCATTTTAGCTAGCTTTAGTTTTGAATCCAAATATAGGAAATACATGTGAGATGGTGCTTGGTGGTAAGTTGGCAAATGAATGCCTTGTACACAAAGTAAATCATATGCTAAACAAAATAATAATAGTTTTCTCTTCTTACATTGAATCCAATGGCTAGTATTGCTAATGTTGGCATACTATCCTTCACATGTAATGGGTAGAATTTATGTGGAAATGACAAGATTAAGAAAGAGACGGGTAATGATAACTTAATGCATTTGCCTCTTCACAATTTTCCATGTGTGGTCAAAGGTTAAGGAGATAATCCATTAGATGCTTACTAAAATAATTCAAAATTTGCACATGCCTATAAATATAAATGCTCAAACTCTTGTCATCATGGGAAATTAAATTTGACTTGAGAGGATTATGAAATACATAATTTGAATGCTAAAAATATTAGGGATGTTCAACATCTACAATTTAAGAAGCTACACTCTAAAATAAAAGGAAAAGTGATATTGTTTGAAATAAACTATGGTTTAATAGGAGCAAATATAGTTAAAAAAAAGTATCATGAGAAGTAGGAAAATAAGACAATTAGAGGCTTCATATTAGAATATGATTATCATGGTAAATGCCATTTTGATATTCTGGATTTATTAAATAATTATAATGTGATATTTACCCACTTGTTCCCAAGGTCATTGTTAGACAAAGGAGCTCAAAAAATCCTAAGTTTATAATTAAGTTCCAAACATAACCATATACAGAATTGGGAAAGATAAAATTTGAAAATTTGGATACATACTAGAATGGGTTTGACAGAAAATATTGCTTTCCAAGTAACCATAGTTAAGATCTTTGTAGTAGATCAAGTCAAATTTTTTTCAAGTATGTATAAGATAATTGCATGAGAGAAAATGTTATTAAGCAAAGTGAAGACCACATGACTTTGAAACCTCTTGAAGAATACACTAGATGCTCTAGATTTCTCATTATGAATTATACTAGTAGCAAGAGTGCTACTATTACCAATTAGATTCAATAAAGGCTAATGAAAGAAGAAATTACAAAGATTAATAAATTCCTCTTATTAAAAGAATACAAGTTGGTAATAGGAAAATATATAATATTCAAGGAAATAAGAGCGAGTTAAAGAAAGGTATTAGTAATTATGAGGAGGAAAAAACTTGTATATTAGAATTATAAGAAGTGTTATGATCAAATATTTTATTTCTTCCTAATAAATGCATGTTTGGACCATGCTCATGATGCAATATAATTTGTGATGAAATATTATACAAGGTTAGATCTCTATTTTGTAGAAGGTGGATTACAAGAGGAAGTTTTCAACCATGTTCAAGCAAAGGATGTTCTCATATTTATCGACCAACAATGACTATGTATCCAAATTGTAAAATTGTTAATAATAGCATTACCAAATGTGAAAAAGGCCAAACTCGTTAGTAAACCAATGAATGATGTATGGAGGATCAAAGTGTTGGAAAATGGTGTCTCAACTTGCTCGCTTGTATCTTTGTTAAGACTTGGCGGAGTTACCCTTTATTAGTCCTCACTGTCGGCCGATCACTAGAGTTGCTAACTTTGGAACCATTTTGCGGAGTATGGAAGTTATAGAATTTTCTGACTGACCGACTTCCTTCGTTGTCGCAGCATCGGTGTTTTCTGTAACCTTGGAACCTTGTCACAAAGTTACTAAGTTTGTGTTTTCTCCGACAGGGCGATCTCCTTCCGTGTCGCGGTGTTCGAGACTTTCCTAACTTTAGCCGACGGATGTGGGGACCATTTGGAATTCTAGGAGTCTCGTTGAGAATATTGAAGATTCCTAGCTTGATTCTCTAGAAATGTATGAGTAGTGAACATGTGTCATTGGCGGAGGGTGTCATCAAAGAGACTCTTGGCTGACGACTTTGTAGTCAGTATGAACTCTTGTCGTGAGTGTGAGTCTCGCCGATGGATTTGTTTATGAACTTCGGTATAACCTCTAGCAGATGGTGTTGCCCTTGCTGATAGCTATGTGATCAGGTATTTTGGCATCGGGGAGACACGGTCTAGTGTCTCAACGACATGTGATTCCATTTGAACTTCTTTGACCGAATGTCTGTCCTATGTGGCGCATTTTGAGCCAATGAGAAGTGAATTGTGAACCGTTGGAAGTTGAAAAGTTGTGACCGTTCTTGTGTGGAAGATCAACAGACCGTGAGTAGGATGAGATATACTGTATAACGGATGATAGTTGTGGGGTTTGGTTAATGGAAATTTCTGTTCGATACTGAACACGAATTGTTCTGAGTGGATTCATTGTATGCATCTGAGAGAATTGTGAGATTAATGTTCTGTACAAGATTGATTAGTGAATGTTGCTGCTGTAAAATTGACATCAGAAAGTGAAGTCTGTACTCTGTATGTAATTTTGTTTACTGTAATACAAAGAGGCTTTTCTTGGTGTGGTGGGTTTTTCTTCCATAAGGGTTTTCCCATGTAAATCTGGTGTTTAATTATGTATATTCATTTCTTTGTTTCTGTTAATTCTTTTCAAGTGTATCTTATTGAACTATAATTGCAAAATTTAAAGTCATATCTACTTTCTTCCCTAAGGTTTTGGCATTAGGAGAGTTTGTTCCACACCTAAGCTTTCCTTACAAGTGGTATCAGAGCTTGGCCAGTTGTGTTATCCTTGTGGGTACGTTGGGTTTTTTGTGTCAATTCTGTTCAGTGGGAGTCTTGTAGAAGTCTGGTAATTCAAATTACAAAATAAGATGGCAAGCACGTTAGGAAAGATTAAAATTGAGAAATTCAATGGCAACAATTTTGAGTTGTGGAAACTTAAAATGGAAGATCTGTTAGTTGACTGTGATCTTTGGCTTGTTGTGTCTGGAACGAAACCTACAGGCATGAAGCAAGAGGATTGGGACCTCACAGATTGAAAATCAAAGGGGATGATAAGGCTCTGTTTAGCAGACTTTGTTCTTCTGAATGTTCATGAAGAAAAGACTGCATCTTCTTTGTGGAAAAGACTGGGAGCTATTTATCAGGGCAAGTCCTTGGTGAATAAGTTGTTCTTGAGAAAGAAGTTGTATTGTTTGAAAATGTAGGAAGGAGCATCTGTTGCTAATCATTTGAATGCTTTCAACATGTTGATTGCTCAGTTAGCATCTGTGGGTGTGAAGATTGATGAATAAGATTGTTGTATGCTATTGTTATGTTCTCTGCCAGATTCTTGGGATCACTTGGTGATGGCTATTGGGAGTACGACATCCACTTTTAAGATGGAAGATGTTGTTACTTCTTTGTTATCAGAAGAGATGAGAAGAAAATCTTTGAGATGGAAAAGGAGGCTCTTGTTGTTCGAGGCAAATCAAAAAGAAAAAGGCAAGAAGAAGGACAAGAAGTCCAGATCAAAATCAGAAGGGAGATCAAAGTCTCCTAGAAAGAAGTCCAAGGTGAAGTGCTAGAATTGTGGGTAGCCTAGTCATGTCTGAAAGGATTGTAAAGAGGAGAAAAAGAAGAAGAAGAATTATTCTTCCGACTATGATTCTTCTCAGAGTGATGCAGATGCCTTCATTGCAGCCTTGGCTACATAGGCATCAAATGATGTCTGGTTGATTGATTCTAGAGCATCTTTCCACATGACATCTCATAGAGACTGGTTCACTAAGTATGAAAAATATGATGGTGGAAAGGTGTATTTGGCAAGCGATTCATCTCTGGAAATAGATGGTCGTGGAAGAGTCAGAATTCAGTTCCCTGATGGAAGGGTGAAGGGAATTAATGATGTAATGCATATACCAGGTCTGGCTCAAAATTTACTTTCTGTTAGTAAGCTGAACAATGTTGGAGTGCAAGTCACATTCTCTAGAAATGGCTGCAAGATGACTAGAGGCTCAATGGTGCTAGCAAGGGGTGCTCATATTGGTACCTTGTATAAGTTGGATGCACATGCTGTGCAATGCAATAGTGTCTCTATAAAGTCACAGAAGGCAACTCATGGAGAAAAGAAGGAAAATGTTCTTGATAGTGCAAACTCTATGGAAGTTAAACTTCCAACAGAAAAGACTATGCTATGGCATCATAGGCTTGGCCACATTGGAGAAAAAGGCTTAAATACCTTGAAAAATAAAAACCTGGTTGAAGGGCTTGATGATTGTAACCTTGAATTTGAGTTTTGTGAACATTGTATATATGGTAAACAACACCGTGTTTCATTTTACTCCAGTCCTCACAAATCTTCTGGTTTACTTGATTACATTCATTCCGATGTTTTTGGTCCAGTAAATGTTCCTTCTTTGTCTAAATCAAGATATTATGTATCATTCATTGATGATTATTCAAGAAGAGCATTTGTTTATTTTTTGAAAAGTAAATCAGAAGTGTTCAATCATTTTAAGGAATTTAAAAACCTTGTGGAAAATCAGACTCGAAGAAAAATAAAATGTTTAAGGACTGACAATGGCGGTGAGTTTTGTTTTGATGAGTTCGAGAGGTACTATAAAAATCATGGGATTAAAAGACATAAAAATACACCCTACACTCCACAACAAAAATGGAGTTGCAGAAAGGTTCAACAGGACAGTGATGGAAAGAGCACGAAGTATGCTGAGCAGTGCTAACTTGGAGGAGAAGTTCTGGGCTGAGGCAGTTGCAACAACATGTTACTTAATAAACCGTTCTCCTAATTTCGCTCTTGTTAAGAAAACACCTTTGGAAGCATGGTCTGGTAAGAATCCCTCTCTAAGACACATTCGTGTCTTTGGTTGTGAGGCATATGCATATGTACCAAATGAAAAAAGATCTAAATTGGAAAACAAGGTTGTTAAATGTATTTTTATTGGCTATAGTGCCGATATAAAATAATACAAGCTTTGGAATCCTGATACAGAGAAGGTTCTATACAACAGAAGTGTTATCTTTCGTGAGCTGAAGCCTTCTACTTTGGATCTACAGTCAGAGACAAAAACAAAAGATAAAAAGGATGTAGTTGAAATTCCTCCGACACCAGATAAAGAGGAATTGAAAATTCAAAATGTACCTAAAATTGAGGAGAGTTCAAGTAGTTTTGAAAGTTATGAAGAAGAAGAACAACCTCAGCTTTAGCCTGTGAGGAGGTCAACATGTGAAAGAAAGCAACCTGATAGGTATGGGTTTTCTATGTTAGATTCTACTTGTGCCTATGCTTTAATTTCTAGTACTGATGAGCCTAAGACTATGAAAGAGGCATTTAGAATGTATGATTCAAACTCTTGGTTGGAAGCCATGAATGAAGAAATGGCATCATTAGAAAAGAATGATACTTGGAGTTTGGTGCCCTTGCCTGAAGGAAAAAAAGATGTTGGTTGCAAATGGGTATTTAAAAAGAAAATTGGTCTAGATGGAAGTGTGGAAAATTATAAGGCGAGGTTGGTTGTGAAGGGATATTCCCAGGTAGAGGGAATTGATTATGGAGAAATTTTTTCTCCTATAGCTAAGTTGACATCTATCAGATTTCTTTTGTCACTTGTAGTAGCGTATGACTTAGAGATTGAACAAATGGATGTGAAGACAACATTTCTTCATGGTGACCTTGAAGAAGAAATTTATATGTCCCAGCCATAGCACTTTGTGGAAAAAGGTAAAGAAAATCTGGTTTGCAAGCTAAAAAAATCTTTGTATGGATTAAAACAATCTCCTAGAATGTGGTACCAGAAGTTTGACAAGTTTGTTGTCATTGGGATTTGTAAGATCAAAATCTGATCATTGTGTGTACTTCAAAGCTGAAAATGATCATGTTCCTATTATTGCTCTCTATGTTGATGATATTTTGTTCATAGGAAATAGTAAGTTAATGATTTCTGATCTAAAATTTTAGTTGTCTGCAAAGTTTGAAATGAAAGATCTTGGTGCAGCCAGGTATATTTTGGGAATGGAAATAACCAGGGATAGGAAGAGTAGAAAACTTTGGCTTAGTCAGAGTAAGTATATTAATACTGTTCTAGAGAGATTTTGTATGAATGAGTGCAAGCAGCTAGTTGTTCCAGTTTTGTAGGGAACGAAACTATCTATTGAAGACTGTCCAAAATCTCCTACTGAGATGGAGAACATGACCAAAGTGCCTTATGCTAGTGCAATTGGTAGTTTAATATATGCAATGGTCTATACAAGGCGAGACATTGCCCAAGCAGTGGGAGTACTTAGTTGTTTTATGGAAAATCTTGGAAGGACACATTGGGATGCTATGAAAAGAGTGTTCAGATATCTAAAGGGCACTTCAGAATATGCTTTGTGTTACCATGGCAATTTGGTTGAATCACAGAGGAATCTCGAGGTTATGTGGATTTTGATTGGACAGGGGACATTGGCAACAGAAGATCCACTAGTTGATATATTTTCATGATGAATGGTGGTGCAATTAGTTGGATGAGTAAGCGGTAGGCTATGGTCACTTTGTCCACTACAGAGGCAGAATACATGGCAGCAACACATGCCTGTAAAGAAGCAATCTGGTTAAAACATTTGTGTTCTAACATTGGGTTTGATGTAGGAATAATTACAATTTACTGTGACAGTCAGAGTGCTATTTGTTTGGCAAAAAATCCTACTTTCCATGCCAGGATGAAACATATTGATGTGCAATATCATTTTGTATGAGATATGGTGGAGGATGGAAAGGTCTCTTTAGAAAAAGTAGATACTCTGAAAAATGTTGCAGATGCATTGATGAAACCAGTGAGCATAGACAAGTACAGGTGGTGTGCCAGTTCGATGGGCCTTGGAGCCCATGACCTTCATTAACTTCAAGTTTGAAGGAAGCTAATAAGTCTTTGTCAAGTGGGAGATTGTTGGAAAATAGTGTCTCAACTTGCTGGCTTGTATCTTTGTTATGACTTGGTGGATTTACCCTTTATTAGTCCTCACTGTCGGCCGATCGCTGGAGTTGCTAACTTTGGAACCATTTAACATAGTTTGGAAGTTATAGAATTTTTCGACTGACCGACTTCCTTCGTTGTCATGGCATTGGTGTTTTCTGTAACCTTGGAACCTTGTTGTAGAGTTACTAATTTTGTGTTTTCTCTGACATGGCGATCTCCTTCCGTGTCACGGTGTTCAAGATTTTCCTAACTTTAGCTGACAGATGTGGGGACCATTTGGAATTTTGGGAGTCTCATTGAGAATATTGAAGATTCCTAGCTTGATTCTCTGGAAATGTATGAGTAGTGAACACATGTCATTGGCGGATGGTGTCATCAGAGAGACTCTTGGCTGATAGGTTTGTAGTTGGTATGAACTCTTGCCAAGAGTGCGAGTCTCACTGACAAATTTGTTTATGAACTTCGGTATAACCTATAGCCAATGGTGTTGCCCTTGTCGATAGCTATGTGATCGGGTATTTTGGCATCGGGGAGACACAGTCTAGTGTCTCATTGACATGCGATTCCATTTGAAATTCTTTGACCGAACGTCTATCCTATGTGGTGCGTTCTGAGCCAATGAGAGAAGCGGAATGTGAACCATTGGAAGTTGAACAATTGTGACCGTTCCTGTGTGGAAGATCAACAGATCGTGAGTAGGATGAGATATACTCTGTAACGGATGATAGTTGTGGGGTTCAGTTAATGGAAATTTTTGTTCGATACTAAACACAAATTGTTCTGAGTGGATTCATTGTATGTGTCTTAGAGCATTGTGAGATTAATGTTCTATACAAGAGTGATCAGTGAATGTTGCTACTGTAAAATTGACATCAGAAAGTGAAGTCTGTACTCTAATACAAAGAGGATTTTCTTGGAGTGGTGGGTTTTTCTCCCGTAAGGGTTTTCCTACATAAATCTGGTGTTCAATTGTGTATGTTCATTTCTTTGTTTCTGTTAATTCTTTTCAAGTGTATCTTATTGAATTGTAATTGAAAAATTTAAAGTCATATCTACTTTCTTCCCTGAGGTTTTGGCGTTAGGAGAGTTTGTTCCACACCTAAACTTTCCTTACACAAAGGAGGTTATAGTAATACTTTCCTCATTACTCATTAGGAAGTTTCAAGTAAAATATTTTCAATTATGATGAAAGCAAAGAGGTATGCAAATATGCAACTTATGTCGAGTCATAAATTAACTATGATTATGGGCATAATTCATAAGGAGTTGAAGGATGAAGTATAAACTATTTTCCTCACTTATATGCATTGAAATCCACAACTTGTAGGTGACATTATGTCTTATGAAAGAATGAGTTTGAAAAAATATTTCATGGTGGTAGAAGTTGTAGGAGTTGAAGACTAGCTTAATATCCAAGACCACCTACAAAAATAATGAAAACCTTCCACAAGAGAGTATACAATAAATGAGTTTGCTTGATATTAAGATCTATAAAAAATGATGATAAGGTATGTTACAAAGTGTACAATGACCTTTCTTATATAGACAAGGTGTGATGAACTACCTAATGCAAAACATTAAATGACTTGTGTCATTATCAAATGACCTAGGACACTAGAATTAAATTAAATATAAAAACATAAAATAGGATAAGTTCTTATCTAGAAAACTAAGACTTTTAGAAATATGCCTAGGAAGTAGGTGGAATTAACATGTAAATAAGACCCCCCTAATTAACTAGTTAGGTAAATTACCTATTTACACCAACACCCCCCCTTAAGTGCAACTTAGGGAAAACAAATTATTATATAAATGATGCAAAGATGCAAGGATGGGTCCCAACTACAAGGTCATGTTAGGTACCCATGTACAAATAATCTCTCACAAATAGAAAAAAGGAGAAAACCACTTGGGAAAAAACCCCTCTCCAAAAGAGAAAATATATAAAAAAGGATGATGAATGGAGGACTCAATGATACCCCAAAGGTATACATCCATCATTAATATAAAATTGATAACCCCCAATAAGAGGGAAAGAGAGAGACTATGTATCCCCCACACAATATATAATATCCTACAAAAATGATAAGTGCTTGAGATAAAACATGATCTAATATCAACAAAAAGTTTGTCTCCCTTTCAAAAGAAACAAAACCAAGTACAAATGTAGGAATGCTTCTCATAATGCATAGGAATTTAAAGAAAGAAGCATAAGGATGTATGATGATTTCTCAAAAAGATTCTCATGTGTCTCATTATCCATTGAAAATGAAGATGCCACAATCAAATTAGGTATATGCCCAATCAATGAAGAATGTGACAAACCAAGATGATGTGAAAATTGATGTTGAACAAGATACAAAGAAAAAGATAGTTTGACAATAGTAGTGTAATGACTATCATTAAATAAGAGATATAATCCCTCAAATATGTCTTCCAAATATGAAATGTGATACTTGACCAAAAAAATGCAATGTCTAATAAATAAGAATCACAATCAAGAAGACAATTAGATACCTTTTGGAATGAATCACTAGAAGTTATCAATGAATCACCAATAGAAGATGAATGGTCCTACCAAAAAGGAATGATGGGAGCCTCAATCAATGACTCTACACAAAGAATTAATGAAGGTGAAGGTACAACAACTATAATATTGAAGGAGAAGAAGGAGAATCTAAAGAAACCTCATTTTCATCTTTTGAAGATTCAAAGTACTCCAAATAATCAAAATATCGAATAACATCATAGTCATAGGGTATCTTATCTGAAATATGTAGAGGCACAAGACAAACTGAGACAAGATCATTTGGGGAATGGTTGAGTATCAAGATCTCCATATATCTCTCAAATTTTAGTCCAAAGAGCATGAGGACACTCAAACTGAACAAGGGCATTCAAAATGTCATCATTAAAATGCATTGCAATAAATCCTAAGAAATGATCCCTTTTGTAATTCCAAGAAAATTTCTTACTATTAGTACTTGGAGGGGGAACAAAACCATACAAATGTGACAACATATGAAGCTAATGGAGATGTTTTATGACATCATCTCTCCATTGTTTATAGTTTCCTATTTTCAGAATAAACAAGGATGGAATGAAAAACCCATAATAAACTATGAGAAATCTCCAAAATTACAAAGACATTAACCTTCAACAACAATTAGAAACCCCTAAACATGATGAATATTACAAATGAAACCTTCCCAAAAATGCAAAACCTTTCCAGGAGTCAAGATGCCCAAGTAATTAAACATAATTTAAATATACAAAAATATGAATAAATGATAGTTGGGACTGAAATAGAAAAATTGTATGTGCACAGTGATAGAGCTCCTCAATGCCTTTCTAATGCTGCAAAAATCACAAAAACCAGAGATCTAGGAAAAAATTTATGAGCTTGGAGGTTTAAAATGGAAAATTTAATTCAATCTACGATAAAATTAACCTACAACAAAATCTAGCAAAATAAACTACACCACTGTGAAGTATGCTAAACAAACTTTTCATCGATATCTTGTTTACAAAAAATTGACTCCTTGTTTGCAAGATATGACCCCTGGAAAAAAATTGCCCAATTTTGAGCACTAGGAGGCCAAGTTAAGCCCTTGGGGGCTGATGGTTAGTCCTTAATAGGACCATAGGTTGTAGAGTTTCAAATAAAAAGCTCACTGCCATGCGAGCGACGAAGTGGCTAAGCATCGGTGGTGGGGGCTAGTAGTGGATCCACATGCCATCGGGGGCTTAATGCCTAACGCTAGCTCTATGGCTAGGGGATGAAACCTACAACTTAAAACTTTTAAACAAAGAATATTTTACAAATTAAAAAATTCTGATGAATTTAAAACTTTTGTACCATCTGATATGATAGGTACGACCAAAATATGATAGTAGTACAATGGATGTGATGTGATTGTATTCAAAGTAAGCATCTAGTGATGCAGGCCATGAAATATTCCACAAATATGCCCAGAAGATACCAATTAGTACAGAGAATATTCTTTGTGACCTATCCTCCTAGCATGACCTATATGATTGATATATATTTGTACTGTACGAATTCCATATAGGTATACGAACATAAAGCATAATGAAATTTTGAAAAAATCCTCTTAGGGCCCGAGGAAAAAAACTTTGATTTTGACAATTTGATAGGTGATATTAGGGTTTCTGGGCTTTCTAGACATAATGGAAGGACTTTTTTGGACCAAAGTGCTCTAAAAAATCAACTATCTCCCAAATTTGGCAACCTCCTCCCAACTTCAAACCCTTATAGATCTAGAAAAATATGTTGTATTTTAATAAAATGAAAGCTAATATTGACTTTCTCAAATTCCCTAGACTTAATGGTGAGCTCAAATTACCTTTGACACACACCAAAATTAACCTACAATAGAAACCAAAAAAGAGGAAACCCCCAAAATTGGTATTTTTCTCAAGTTTTTATGATTCCTTAGATCACTATATGGTGCAATGGAGGAGCATACTCAACCTTACTAAAATCCACCAAGATCTCTCACTGGGAATATCTCTACCCTCAAATTTGAGAAGGAATGTTCATGGCTATGGATTTAATACCATGTAGGGGCTGAAGATTAGCTCAATACCCAAGACCAGTTGCAAAAATTGAAAACCTTCCACAAGAGAGTATGCAAGAAATGAGCTTGCTTGATATTAAGATCTATTAAATATGATGATGAGGTATATTAACAAAGGTGTACAAAGACCTTGCTTATATAGAAAAGGTGTGATGAACTACCTAATTCAAAACATTGAATGACTTGCAGTCATTATTAAATGACCTATGAAACTATAATTAAATAAAAAGTTAAAAATATAAGATAAGATAAGATCTTATCTAGACAATTAAGACTTCTAGTAATATGCCTAGGACTCTAAGTGGACTTAACATGTAAATAGGACCCCAATAATTAAATAGTTAGGTAAATTACCTATTTACACCAACACCCCCTTAAAGTGCAACTTAGGGAGAGGAAATTATTATGTAAATGATGCAAATATGCTAGGATGGGTCCTGATTACAAGGCCATTTTAGGTACCCATGTACAAATGAAATATCTCACAAATGAAGAAAAGGAGGAAAACCACTTGGGAAAAAACCCCTCTCCAAAAGAGAGAAAATATATAATCAAGTGATGAAAGTTGGAGGACTTAATGATACCCCTAAGTACAACATCCATCATGAAGATACATTACAAAAGCCCCCCCTATAAGACGGAAAGAGAGAGACTATGTAGCTCCCACAAAATGTATAATCTCTTGCAAAAACCATGAGAGTGCTTGAAGACAAAACATGATCCAATGTCGACAAACAACTTGTCTCCATTTCAGAAGAAATAAAACCAAGTACAAATGTAGAAATGCTTCCCAATTTGAATAGGAATTGAAAGAAAGAAGCATAAAGATGTATGGTGATGTCTCTAGAATATGCTCACGTGTCTCCTTGTCCATCAAATATGATGATGCCACAATAAAATCAAGTACATGCCCAATAAATGAAGTGTAGTATAGAAAATTATATACCTTTACAATTTCACACTATGTTTGGGTCCCCTAATTAAGCCTCTAATTGACCAATTATGCATTTAAAATCCTAATTAATTTCTTTTTTTGAAAGGGGAACCTACATTAAATAATTGAAAACATCCATTAAATCACCTTGGAAATTGAGTGTCCTAGATTTAGGGCCTAGGACCCATTTTCCCAAGGGCGAATGAGTCCTCCTTAAGTCTTAGGTCCTAATTTAAAAAATATTTTTGGTGGTATTTTAATGATCTAAATTCACATTGCAATTGTTAGCTTTTGACATTTAATTGTCGGTAAATTAGAAAATCACCTATAAATACAAGGTATTTTTATCAATTCAAACTAAGCAACATTAAGGAAACTTTCACAAGAGAAAATATTATTGTCAAGAGCATTAGAAGAGTAGATTTATTAGTCATCTACAACAACAATCAAAATCATATCATCATGTCAATATTTATGTGTGTTCATGCATGTTTTTGAGGTAGCATTGTGTTGTAGGTTTCAAGTTTTCAAGCATAAAATTAAGTATCAAATCAAGCATCCAATAAAGCCATTTCATGCAAGATCTAATACTTGGAGTGTTGTGTTAGACTTCAGTCCTCAAAGATCAGCGATTAAAGGGTTTGGTGAGTTGCAACAAGCTAGTGTTCATTCATCATTCCTTCCATTTATGATTTCATTTCATTATCAAGGTTTAATTACCAAACTAGGGTTTGACCAAGGAAAACCCTTATACACCAAAAACAAACATTTTTCTCCTCTTTGTGTGTTTGCAGATTTGTAGGTGAAGAAGGATTGAAATTGGATCAAAAGTGCAACTTTACAAAGTTTTCAAAGTTGTCATCAAAGTTGTAAAGATATAGAAACTCACCCATAGGTTTTATTTTTGGCTTTTCGATAGTCAAACTTGGGGGAATCAAAGTATTAGATCTAACATTAGAGGAATGCAAAAAGAATTTTCAAAGCCTTGTATAGAGACCCATTTTCCCTTGGGCGAATATGTCCTCCAGCAAAGCCTAAAACCCACTTTTGGAGCTAGGTACATACCATCTTAACCTTGTTAGATCTATTGGTTAATGGTTGTTTATATTATTATTATCATAATACTTCATGTTTCAAGTGTTAGATCTCATAATTTTTATTTTTAATGCACTTTTATTCTTTTGGAAAAACTGCTTTTCAGTCATATTTTACTGTCTTCTATCATAAGGAAGTCAAGGCAGTTTAGAGTCCAAACTTAGGGTTGACTCACCTTAAGGGTTGTAGGTCAATTCTAATAATTTTTGACACTATCCCTCTTCCTAATGAACATGAGAAAAGTGGATTTGTGATTAGGTGGAATCCCTTTTTTCTTTTTGGCATAGGTCCCTCATTTCTAGGTCTTCCTATTTCACCCTACCTTTTTTTCCATATGTTTCATTTTGGTGAACCCGAGTTTGTACATCTTAAATTATGATTTGGAAACATTCAAAACCCTAGATCTAGGTTTGCATTAGTGTGATTTGTATTGCATTTATGGTTTACTTTTGCATGTTTGCATCACTTAAATTCATAAAAAATAAGAAAATTTGCATTCATTTTGCATACACCTTGCATTGTAGTTACATCAAGAGTGTCCTTCAGACTCATTGTACTTTCTTACATTAAGTTCAATTGGTCAAGTTAAGTGCATTGTTTAAAATCAAAATTGGCCTTAATAATACATAATTTTCAAGTTCTTTGTACCTTAATCAATCATTTATCAAATATAAAATCTTGCATTCACATTTGCATTTTAACAACTTCATCATGGATATGTGTTTTAGTAAAATATGGGTGTCCTTGAGATCTTTGGTAGATGTTTCAAGTTGTGTGTTTGGTGATGACCCTAATGCAATTGAGCCTATTCGTGAAGCTTCACCTCCTAATGAATGTACCCGTGAGGTCTTAGGCCAAGATAAAGATAGCATGCAACAATTCATACAAGATTTTTTACACAACCTTGAGAACAATGCATCCTTCTATCCATCCATGAAACAACCAACACCACCTATAATCATTACTTGATATGTTCAACCTTTTACATCCTAAAATTGAAGCACAAAGCAAGCGTCAATCATCAATCATTAATGAACTTATTAACAAGGATAACAATAATACTCTTCTTTCTTATGCTCATTGAGTTACTGATACACCTATTAACTTAGAAGAGAGTTATGGTCAAGGCTTTAAGATATTAAACAAACAAGGATGTGAAATAAAAAATGAGCATAAAATCTACAAAATGATAGAAAAAATACCATCCAAGGATACCAAGGGGTTAGGATATCAATATCCTCCCCCCCTTGCACATCTCTTAAGGGAAAATGTGTTCTCTTTCACAAGATCATTTCAAAAGACCAATTAATACCTCACAAGGATGATAGGGTCACCTTAGCTCCTCCACCTCCACCTCAACAATTTTCCCAATCAAGAAAAAGACAAAGGCCTTAAAAAATCAAGAAGTTGTAATTTCCTTGTCCTATGTCTGAGAATGAAAAAGATTTAAACACACTTCTTAATCAAGGACTTATAACATTGCCACCTATCAAATAAAATCAAAAAGGAAAAGGTACAAACATGTCTCATTGTCAATATCATAGAACTCTTGGGCAAAGTACTGATGAGTGTCATGCTTTAAAGAGAATCATTAGCAAATTTGAACCATTTTCACATGAATATGATTGTATAATCAATTAGCAATTGATCACTTTGCTCCTTGTCATGTGATAGTTGTAGGATCATTGCATGCTCACTATTACATGTTTTAAATTTAATAAAAATCATTGTCTATATTGCAAGGAGCACATTATCATCACCTACCCTGGCTCATCCTTGTCTTGCACTTAGTGAGGGCAAGGGGTTAGATAGCCTTGTTCCCAGTATGACTCTTGTTGTTGTCCCTTTGGCTAGTTATCCGACTTCTTCCTATGATGAACAAGATTGGGATGCAGATGACCAGCTATAGGTTGACTCACATATGCCATGCTAGTCTTTTCTTTGTTTTCTTTCCATTATCTTTGTGATTGCATGCATGAAATGTGATCCCCTATATCATGTTTCTTGGCGTGTATTTATATGTTTGTGAGCGTACTTTGGATGATCCTTGTTGTTTCGTTGGTGCAAGGATACAAAGGAAGTGAATCTGTCATGACATTCTTCTATTTGTATCTTCATTCTTCTATATGTCATAAACCTTTATATTTTCACTTGTCTTGTGTTTTCCTTTTGGGGATGATATAAGGCATTGAGACATTTACGTCTCTTCCATATTGACCCAAATGTTTTTCTTTGTTTTCACTCTCTATGTGTCATTCTTCCTTGGTGCTCATTGTTCCATGAGTTATTTAGGGAATGATGATGATTCCAAGCTCGATTATATCACTGTAGCAAAGACATATGTTGACCCCAAATCTATGGATCCCTTATGTGTTATCTTAGGATTGCATATGGGGGGAACTCTCCTTTCATGATGTAGCTCTACTTGGAAACATATGTTTTACATAGGGCTTTCCAAATAAAGTTCTCATGTATTGGCATTTATTATGTTCTACTTTAAAGTAATTGCTCACAAAATGGTGTTTATAAATTTCTTTAAAGTGGGGGAATACATGTCCCCACTCATTGTTAGCATATTCTCTTCAAAGTGTTTTCTTCTTAATTCATGTGATGTGTCTTCTTGGTGGTGACATTGGGTTTGATGTCCTTCAAGAGTGTGACCTTTCTTGGCATATGACATTCCTCTTAGTGGTAATGTTATGGCTTGCATTCCATAAGGTGTGAATCTCTTATCCTTGACTAGTCCTCTCTTAGGGACATTAAGCACGATGTTCCCTAAGGTTATCCCTTTCATGAATTAAGAAAAATGACTTTGACTATCATATCCTATTGTATTCAAAACATTGTCATGGCCACCAAGCATAACACAACTTGCTTGATAGTGGAGCCTTTTGTTTTTCATGAGTGTCTAGCATAATGCAACTTGCTAGCCTTGTGAGACCATTTTTTTCTAGTGCCTTATCAAAGTTATTAGTAGGCATAACTTTTGGTATAGTTGACATACGTGAGCCTGTAGACTTGGCATGAATTTTCCACTAGCCACCTTTTTGTGGGTACATACCGACCTAGTGTGTGTTTCTCACTTTCTTGGGGCTCACCTAGTAGAAACCAGATTTCACTAGTCCTCGTGAGTATATTTTGCTCTCACAGTGGACAACTGGTTTTCACTTGTAAACACTTTTTTTATGGACAACAATGCAACCACAACTAGTCCATCCTTTCTTTTATTTCCTTTTTGCATTAATTTTGACATTGCATGATTGTGTATATTGTATTGCTACTTCATATCATACATATATGTGTGTCCCTTTGTGCTTATGTTGGTTTTCCATGGGATCTTGGATCTTGGGGGCTTTTGCAACCCCCTTGATCCTTGTCATCCTATCCCATCAACATTTGTGCATTTGGACCCCTCTTGACATATATTTGTCTACTTTAGTATGATTCTGAGTGTAAGTTCATACTCTCACTAAAGTGGGGGCTAAATGTAGTGTATAAAATTGTATACCTTTACAATCTCACACTATGTTTGGGTACCTTAATTAATTGGACTTAATTAAGCCTCTAATTGGCCCAATTATGCATTTAAAAGCCTAATTAATTTCATTTTCCGAAAGGGGAACCTACATTAAACAATTGCAAACATCAATTAAATCACCTTGGAAATTGAGTGTCCTAGATTTAGGACCTAGGACCCTTTCACCCAAGGGCGAATGAGTTCCTCCTTAAGTCTTAGGTTCCAATTTAAAATATGTTTTTGGTGATATTTTAATGATCCAAATTCAAATTGCAATTTTTGGATTTTGATGTTTAATTGTTGGGAAATTAGAAAATCACCTATAAATACAAGGTCTTTTTATCAATTCAAACTAAGCAACATTAAGGAAACTTTCACAAGAGAAAATATTATTGTCAAGAGCATTGAAGAGTAATCATCTACAACAACAATCAAGATCATATCATCATGTCAAGATTTATGTGTGTTCATGCATGTTTTTGAGCTAACATTGTGACGTAGGTTTCAAGTTTTCAAGCATCAAATCAAGTGTCAAATCAACCATCCAATCAAGCCATTCATGCAAGATCTAATCCTTGGAGTGATGTGTTGGACTTTAGTCCTCTAAGGTCAACCATTAAAGGGTTCGGTGAGTTAACAAGCTAGTGTTCATTCATCATTCCTTTCATTTATGATTGTATTTCATTATCAAGGTTTAATTACAAAAATATGGTTTGACCAAGGCAAACCCTTATACACCAAAAATAAATATTTTTCTCCTCTTTGTGTGTTTACAGATTTGCAGGTGAAGAACTTGATTGAAATTGGATCAAAAGTGCAATTTTACAAAGTTGTAAAAGTTGTCAAGATATAGATACTTAGATCGCAAATTTATTTCCAAATTTTTGGTAGTGAAACATGGGGAAAACAATATATTAGATCCATCTCTAGAGGACCCATGAAGCTAAGGAAAAACCATATACAAATACCCATTCACCCTTGGGCGAATGAGTCCTAGCAAGACACTTTGTGACTTTTTGGTGACTGGTACACACCATTTTGCCCTTCTTAGATCTGCCTAGAAGTTATTGTTTCTATTAGTGCTATCCTTTAACTCTACATTACAAGTCTCACTTCACATAATTTAGTTCATTTGGTATTTTATTTTCATCTCCCAAAAGTGCATTTCATTCATATTTTACCATTTTCTATCATAAAGGAAAACAACAGATCCTAAACTAGGGTTGACTCACCCTAGGGTTGAAAGTCAATCCTAGCCTTTAGAGATCTCTTTTTCTAATGAAAATAGGGAATGGTAAATGTGTTTAAACTCTTTAGATCATACATCCATTTAACCATTTCACATTGATCACCCACTTACCTTTTTCTATGTTTCTTGAAGAAGGTGACAAACTGAGGCTAGGTGGAAACATATGTTGAACTATATCCAAAGACAATGATGGTTTGACAATAGTTGTGAAATGAGTGTTATCAAAGAGGAGAGATAACCCCTCAAATATGTCCTCCAAATTTGAAAAGTGAAATTCCACAAAAAATATGCAATTTATGATAAATAAGAATCCCAATCAGAAAGATAATGAGATACTTGTTGCAATGAATCATTGGAAGTTCTCAATGAATCACCAACAAAAGATGAATAGTCTTGTTGAATAGGAATTATGGGAGCCTCAATCAATGACTCTACACACATAATCAATGAAGGTGAAGGTACAAAAACTATCTTTTAAAGAGAAGAGAGAGCATCTAAAGAAACCTCATCCTCATCTTTTGAAGATTCAAAGTACTCCAAATAATCAAACTCTCAAATAGAATCATAGTATAGGGTATCCTGTCTGAAATATGAATAGGCACAAGAAAACTTGAGACAAGATCATTTGGGAATGCCGAAGTATCAGGATATCCACACATCTCCCAAATTTTAGTCCAAAAATCATGAGGACACTCAAAATGAACAAGAGTATTAAAAATGTCACCATCAAAATGCATTGCAATAACTCCTAATACATGATCCCTTTTTCAATTCTAAGAAAATTTCTTACTATTAGTACTTGGAGGGGGAAAAAAACCATACGAATGTGATAACATATGAAGCCAATGGAGATGTTTTATGATGTCATCTCTCTATTGTTTATAGTTTCCCCTTTATAAGATGATTATAGAAGGATGAAATAAAAACCCCATAATGAACTATGAGAAATCTCCAAAATTATAAAGACATTAACTTTCAATAGAAATTAGAAACCCCCAAACATGATTTATACTACAAATGAAGCCTTCCCAAAAAGACAAAACCTCTCCAAGAGTCAGGATGTCCAAGCAATTAACTAGAATGCAAATATTCTAAAATATGAATAAATAATACATGGGATTGAATATGGAAAAAGTGCATGTGCATAATGATAGAGCTCCTCGATACCTTTCTAATGCTATAAAAATCATGAAAAAAGAAGCTCTAGGCAAAAAGTTATGAGCTCAAAGGTCCAAACAAAAAATCTAACTTCAAAAAGCAATAATTTTTTTTGAGTAAAACATAATAATAAAACCTAGACCACTAGAAATTTCTCAAAACCAACTTTCTGATGATATATTGTTTTGAGAAATCTGATACCCGAGTCAAAAGTTATGGCGATATTAAAAAATTACCCAATTAAGACTTGAGGGGCCAAAATTAAGCCCTCTTAAGGGCTGGTGGGTGGTTGCCCCATGCAACTAGAAGTTGGCGGATGTGGCTTAGCACTGGTATGATGACCTTTTAACCATTGAGTTTAACACAATCCTCCATGACTGTCATTTGGCTATTAAATTTAAGATAGTCGCTCGAACATTTAAAAATATTGCCAATTTTTTTCTTCAAAATATGAAGTATTTTATATGAAAATGGGGGTTTTTGAGCCTTCTAGATTCAATTGAAGGGTCTAGTTTGACCTAAAATGAAATTGCAATATAAAGCCACAAAAAAGACTCCCTAAATCTAGTATTTTTTCAAGCTTTATTGATTCTCCAAATCACCATATGGTGCAAGAGGAGAGCATACTCAAATTTACTAAGAACCACCAAGATCTCTCATCTAGCAATATCTATACCCTCAAGTTTGAGAAGAAATTTGTATGGCCATGGCTCTGATACCATATAGGGGCTGAAGATTAGCTCAATACCCAAGACCACCTGCAAAAATAATGAAAACGTTCCATAATATAGTATGCAAGAAATGAGCTTGCTTGATATTAAGATCTATCAAATATGATGATGAGGTATATTACAAAAGTGTACAAAGACCTTGCTTATATAAACAAGGTGTGATGAACTGCCTGATGTAAAACATTAAATGACTTGTGTCATTATTTAATTACCTAGGATACCATAATTAAATAAATTTAACAAGACAAGATAGGATACTTGATCTTATTTAGACAACTAAGACTTCTAGTAATATGTCTAGGATCTAAGTGGACTTAACATGTAAATAGGACCCCACTAATTAACTAGTTAGGTAAATTGCCTATTTACATCAACAAATACCCTTAGTTTTATGAGCTAGAGGATGAAACCCCTTTGGCCCCATTGAATAGAATCTTTTGGAGGTCATAAGAGAGCTCAATATTCATGGATCTATCATCTAATCTACAATGTGTTGGTAAAACTAGAAAACTATTGTAATCTTTTTTCATATAATTTTTAGTGTTGGATGTTGCTATTATAATTATCATCTTCACTATTGTTGTAATTTTTTCCTTCTATTAAAATTGTGAAGGACTTTAATATTATTATATACTTTATATTTAGATTAAAATTTTCATAATTGATCTCTCTTAATATTATAAGCCCAATTAGTAATAGTTTAAAGCTTGTGATAAAATAGGAATTTTGTTATCTTGGGTAAAATATTAAAGAAGAGAGTTAATGATCAAAGTTAGTCTTTAGGATTTTTGTGAAGGAGAGATTATAGGTTTACTAAATTTGATTAAAATAATAACTTGTAACTTATTTGTTTAAAATTATCGTCAGGGTTATAATAGTTTAATCATTAGGGTTTTGAAGGGGAAATCTTAGTGCTTTTTTTAGTTTTAGGCTAAATATTTAAATAAAGAATTAATAGAACCTAAAATAACTTGACCAACCCATCACATATTTCAAGTTTTATTTTAACCAACAAGAAATAGGGATAAGAAGCATTCATAGATGCTTTCAAACACACATTGATAAGTAGATAAATACTCTTTTGTGTAAAACAAGAATTAAAATACAAAATAAACATTGAGGAGCACAAAGCCCTACCTCAAAGCCTTCAAAATAATTTACAATAAAGTATTGGTAATTCCCAAATTTAATTTCTTAAAGATCTAAGTCAATTCTTCAAGCTCTAGAAAACTCTTTAGGCTTTACAACTATATTTTAATCTCAAGAACACTCTCTAATTATTCAAGAAAAATCTCTAACTCTCAAGAACACTAAGTTCTTCTTTATCATTACCTAAGTTCTTCTTTATCATTACCTTTATGCTCTAGATTCTCTAAATCAAAATGGAATAATGAATTCAAAGTGAGCTAACCCCTTCTCTTACTATTCTCCTAGGTTAAAAAATATTTTACTCAAGTTTTCAAATCCTAGTTAATGAAATGGTGATACTTATATCCATTTTCTTCCTCAAAAGAAACCAAATTCAACAAAGGTAGCTCTAGGATTTGAAATATTAATTCAAATAATTAATAAAATACAAGGATAATACTCATGATGAGTTCTAGTAGTATCTTATTTTCATAGAATATTGCTACATCTCTCTATTTTATAGACTTGGTACACTTAATGCATTGTTAAAAACCTTTTAACTATTTAAGAATGAATAAATTATCTGCTTTAAGTTCTTTCACTTTAATGGCTAATTTTTTTTGAATGAATATTGGATGATTTCCTATTTCCATGCATGCATATTTATGTTTCTATGACAAAAATAGTTGGAAGATCTAGGGTTTGAACATTCCAGATCTCTTTGGAGTTCGTCATAAAGGAAAGCGACTAGCTCCAAAGAGGGTAGTAGAGCTTTAGAACAAGCCATAGAATTCTAGAGTGAGTGGATTGTAGAGCTATAGAGTGAATTGTAACATTCAAAAATGACACTCCAAGTGATGATGATCTACCCACATTCCTTCCATATCAATGATAGTTCAACCAAATTCACTCCCCAATTTCAATATTGATAGGTGTTATAGAAGAATATAATTTTTTGACTACCTACAACTCACTTTCTTGCATTCAATTTAGATCAAACTCAATTCATTTAAATAATTAAAATTTGTGTTGAAGGAAATTTCCTTTAATTATAAGATGACTGTATCCCCTCACATATTCAACAAAAGACATCTCCTATCTAATTTTTTGGTATCTTCTATTAAATAAAGAGATCATGGGTCTCAATAATAAAATATAAAAAAGAAGCTCAATTCAATTACATTAGTTTCCTCATTTTATTTTTGGTTTTTAGCTAGAGAATAAGGCACAAAGATATAAAAGAGTCATTTGATCTCCATTGGATAGATCCTTACTTTTTATTGTTATAAATTTCATTTTTTTGCTCTTTTTCATTTTACCTGCATGTGGTCCCATTAGAATACAAACATGAAGGAAATGTTAGCTTCAGAAGATCCCTATAAAAGAAGAGTTGAGCCCACTCTACTAGAAGAAGGTGATTTTTGGGCGTTCTTATCATTTGTAAGTTTTCTTTAGTAGGTGTTGCTATGATGTGTTGTGATTAAATTAGTTATATTCATTACTCATTTCTATCAACCTACAATAATTCTAAAATCCTAAAAATCCTAAAATTAAAACAAAAACATTTATCTTTTATCATTTATTTCCCATGCATTAATCTTTTTAATTTTATCTTTTAGTATTCCCTTTCCATGCATTAATTTTTTTTAGTTTTATTTCAACTTATGTGTTTAATTTCCATGCATTATTTTAGTATAGATGAGCTTTTTATTTGATTTCAAATTTAGTAGTAAATAGATACTAGAATATATCAATGGATTCCATGTGAGTTTTTATGTTGCAAGAAAGAGAATAGGAAGTGACATCTCAGTTAGATCAATCTACTTTGTCACTATCATAGCTTAGGAATCACATCATCTTGAATTCCTCCCAAATCCTTACCATAGACAACTCTAGACAACACCTTGGATTGATTAAATTAAATGATATGAAATTAGATGACTACAATGAACCTATCATTCCTAGAACCATTGTCTAGGAATAATTATTTAGTGAAGGTTTTGGTAGGGTTTGTAATCAAAGTATTATGGTTTATGATTAGGCCTAGAGACATTCTAGGCCACTTCATAAAGGAACCCCTAGTCAACACAACAAAAAAACTACATTTGAGATCCATTCTGAGGGATTCATCAAACCAATTATCAAGTCAAGAATCACACACACACCCTAGGCATTACATCACCATCGTATAAAGCATTATGGGTGAGTAGGGACCAAACAATTTGACTTTATCATAGTGAATTTCCCTTAATCTTGACAAAATTGACCCCCCTATGAAAAACATATCCCCATTAGTGTTATTGAAATTTTGATGATGTTTTTTTAACATTCAAGTCAATTTTTATTTGATTGAAAGTCCATGTCAAACATATGACTATGAGATTGATAACCAAAAATTGAAACTAGATTCCCTTCCACCTTGAAGGAATAAACTTTGTGTTGGTTCATGGGATTAAATATTGATTCCATACACACATGGAAGGAAGTGGAGACTATATTTTTTGATAAATATCAAGATTATTACAGAGTTTGGGATAGGAAAGAAGAAATTTTATGTATGAAAAAAATGGAAGATGAAAACTTGGAAGATTATGTTGATTGTTTCTTGTTTATCCATAGAAGGTGTGGCAATATTTTGGATAAAGAAATTATCAAAACCATTTTCTTGAGAGGAATATATGAAGGTTATAAGGAATCATTAAACCTTATAGGGAATCAAGATATAAAAAAGTTGGATTTTAGGGAGAATGTAGAGGTCTATAGGAATTACAAGTTCCACACCCGATCTAATAATAGGATTCTCAAAAAGGGAAAAAAAATAGTGATATTTTTTGGTAGTTGTTGTCATTGATGTCAACACTAAGGAGATTGTTGGTACCTATTGTCACTGATGTCAACACTGATTTTTGGTTGTCATTGATGTCAACACTTGAGAAGTAAGTTGTTAGTCCTTGCTATTGGTTGTCACTACTATACTCAATTTGGGCTAACATTGGTGATGAAGTTCATGGTTGGATGCCATGCCTTATCAAAGAAGAATTGCTTAAGTTCATGATTGGATGTCATACCTTATCAAAGAAGAGTTGTTGAAGTTTATATAATGCATTATTACTATCAGCAGAGTTGATTTCATAAATTTGATATATTCAGATGAGGATTAGAAGCATGACTGATCAAGGAAAGATGTTGTTGAAGGTATATAGTATGTCTTATGCTCTCTCTTGATGTTCTTGATGAACTATGTGTTGCTAAAAGGAAGTTCTGGCCTCTGTAAGTTACTTAACGATTTTTGGTTCAGGAGGCTGCATTGAAGTATGTCTGGGAGAATGCTTTACATTCCTTCACTATTGATCCTTTGGTCTTGTGGTTTGGTATTCAATGTCAGTGTTTTGAGGATGTTGCACTCCTATATTTTTAGGTCACCTATGTTGCTGAGGAGATCTTTGTGAATTGATGAAGGTTGGCAGTGTTGTTGGTTGTCCATACTAGTCTTGGAATTGCTTTGCATTTCTCCACATTGATGTCTTTGCTCTTGCAGCTTGGTGAATGTTCTCTCAATGTATGTGTAGTGTCTCAGTTCCAATCTCTTATGTTGAAGTGGTCCACAAGTTATTCTACTAATGCTACATCATTTGGCCATGTATTTTGTGCTCCCTGAATGAAGTATTCTATACATGTTTGATCAACAATGGTTGTTAATGGCATGACAGTATGAATGAAGTGTATGAAAGTGGTATTGGATGTTTAGGGAACATCCCCATGTGATCCACATATTGCTAATTGGCTTCTTTGGTGCCATATTATGTCTTGAGTTAGCTTTCTAAGATATTTGTGGATATCTAGCCGACAAGGCTTGTTCCTTTGCTTGTGTTGTGTGCTTGGGGGGATACACTATCAATGGAAGATATTTTATGATAGATTTGGGTCCTAATCTATCTTTCTTAGTATTGCATCAAGTTAATTCAATAAGAAGTATGTTTATGGGTCGACTAGTTATGTGCTTCAACGTTTCATCCACATGTTTCCTTGATGCCAGGTTGATGTGTGTTTGCATGTAAATTGCTTTGGATCACATTGTAAGAAGTGCTAAGAGTGTTTTTTTTGGTCCTCTCTATCTTTTGGATAGGATTGCATTATGTGTTAGTGGCTGACTAGTTGATTTCATTGTTTATCCTTTTCCTGGCCAACCTAATTGAAGTTTTGAAGTGTTGTAGTGGATATAAATGCAAGATCATTTTAGATGCAACAAAATGGAGAAGTGTACAAGTGTGAAGAAGTGGGTGTGTGAATTGTATTGAATATCCAACAATGATAGTGCTAAAGTGTGTGAAAGGAAAGATCAATTGAGCTATAACACCTTGGTCAACAAAGTGTTGTGTTGGTAATCATTGTAATTATTTCTAAATCATATTGTATCCTACTCTGAGATAGTGAATCTCATCAGGTCCCTATATCTTGCTCTTGAAGTCATGTTGTCTTCAATCCAACAAGCCCTTTGTATCTTTCTCTAAGGCAGTGAGCCTTCTTGCAAGTTTTTTTGGCATTGAACCTTATACTGTGAGTTAACTCTCACCATGGTTTTTCCCTCATTAGGTTTTCCATTTAAATCTGGTGTTTTCCTTGTGAATGTGTGTGTTCCTTATTTCTCTTTGCTACTAATCTCGTTAGAAGTATAATTGCTTTATATTTCATTATTCAAGAAGTGTTGAAGTTGTTAAGGATTCAAACTACTATATCATTCTTTCTTACTATGTTGCTTAAAGGTTTTATGATCTGGTAAAGAAGGTTGTATTATGTTGAAAGAGTTAAGTTTTTGAAGGGATTAAGTTTTGATAAGATTGATTCACCCCCCTCTTAGTCTCTGGAAGTGATCAACAATTGGTATTAGAGCTAGGTTCCTTTGTGGAAGCTTAATAGATTGAGGAAAAGATCCGGGATGACACATGATAGTTCATACAAGGGTCCTAGGTATGATGGGGCTAATTAATCCTTCTAGAAAATGAGAATGGAAGGACACCTAAAATCTCTTGGGTTTGGTGTGTGTCAATCAATCAAAATTGGTTATACTTCTCCTACCACTCCTCTTACAAATCTAGTTAAAATTAGACTATATGAGTGTAATTCCAAAGTCAAGAATGCTATCTTGTGTGGATTGGTTGATTCAAAAATTTTGAAGGTGATGAATTGTAGTTCTACCAAAGATGATTGGGGAAATCTTAGCAACATATATGAAGGAGATACTAAAGTGAAGCAAGCCAAGATGTAGATCTTTAAGAGCAAGTTTGAGACTCTAAGGATGATAGAAGATGAAGACATTGTAAGCTATATGCTCTGGGTACAAGAAGTTGTCTTTGGAATCTTTGGACTTGGTGGAGAAGTGAATGCAAGTGAATTGTGAAGAAGGTTTTGAGATATCTCCCAAAATATTACAATCACAAAGTGTCTGCCATTGAAGAGTCAAAGGACTTGGATTTGTATTTAGTTGATGAAATGTTTGGTAGTTCTTACTGCCTTTGAGATGAGATAGTTTTATAAAGATGTTCCAAAGAACAAAGTTGCATTCAAAATACTGAAGATGAATCTACTAATCAAAATGATGACCTTGAAGAGGCTGAAGCAAACTTTGTGAGAATATTGAAGGCATTGACAAGTACAAAGGTAAATCACCATTCAAGTGTTTCAATTGTGGAAGTATAGGTCATTTTGCATCTAAATACCCTTTTAAAAAATCTAATGATATGAATAAAAGAGATAAGGTTAAAGAAAGTAGTGGCTCCTCTAAAGATAAGGAGAATGATTCAAATGATGAAACTCTCTATGGTTTTCAATATTGCTGATAAAAAGTGTTATATTGAGAAATGCAAGGAATCCGGCTCCTTATGAGATGAAGATATGTTTTCCTTTGATATGGATTTGGAATTTTTGGAATCTAAAGGTTGGGACTTCAATTCAAATGATTGGGGAATATACTTTGAAGGAAAAATTTGGTCTACTTTGGAAGACCTAAATGAAGCAAATGGACTAAATAAAAAATACGAAACTTGCTTGCAAAATCAAAGAAAATTACAAATTGAAAATACAAGTTGAAAAAGGAAAATAATGTGAAATCAAACTAAAAGAGGCATAATGTATGATCTCTGATTTGAAAATAAGGATAGAAGAAGGAAAGAAGATTGAAGATTGCTTGAAGCTCAATGATAAAATTTCTAAATATTTAAAGCTTGAGGAGGAGATTGTCACTCTCAAGAATGCTTTGAAAAGAGAAAAATAAAAAATTCAAAGGAGAGAAGTTTGGTCCTGAGCTTAGCTCCAAAACATTTGAAAGGCTTGAAACAAAGGAAAAAGCTTACACTGAAGACTTTAGAAAGAATGGCTCCGAAGATGCAAAGACTGTTTAGAATGGTAAGAAAGAAAGAGGATCCAATCCTAATTGAAAGAAAAAAGAATTTGGAAGTCCTCCATCTACAAAACAACATGATCCTTCTAGGTTCAATCAACCCTTTCAAGGTTACTATTTTTATTGCAATATTTTTGGACACAAGGCTATTGATTGTAGGATTAGAAGGAATGATAACATGGGTAGAAGATCATTTATGCCTCAAATAAACAATACTATTTTATTTCATGGATATTGTTATGCTTGCAACAACTATGGTCACAACGCTCATGAGTGAAAATCCAAGGTGAATAGAAATAACCTTTTTCCAGAGCACAACATTGTGTGATACAAATGCAATAATATGGGACATAAGATAAACTAGTGTACAAGTGGCTTTGCTAAGCCACCAGTTCATAGAAAGGTTGAATCCCATAATCAACAAAAGAAGGGAAATGAAAAGATTTGGAAAGAAGCCCGTGAGAATAAGGATGATACTACACTTGTGCACTCTATAGAAGATTCTAAGACAAACCGAGATAGAGCATTATCTTAGGGGGATATTTCACTTGCAGAATCTTTTTTCCCCTTGAAAAGAAAAAGTGGTTGAAGATTTCAGCATGAAAGAATATTTGGATCAGATTAGTTAGTGTGCAGATTTACTGTGCATAAATGGACCTTCATTGAAGATCTTGGTGAAGGTAGATGGTGTGTAAATTTTGGTACACTTGTTTTGATTGATATCATTCCATTTTGGTGTACCACACATAAAGATAAAGT